>BQNB010023170.1:0-62128 GCA_026074375.1 Tanacetum coccineum | reverse complement strand
GAATTTTATCTTTATTATTGGTGGCAAATTAATTAAGTCCTTATTCTCATAAAGTAAGCTCGGTTTAGACCATAATTAGTTTGAAATCCTTTCCTAAAGAGACGATACGGTAAGAATAAGGTCCACATTAAGGTTCTAATTTCGCATGATTTAGGGGTTATCCTTTTTATTTCATCCGAAATAACTCAACTACAAGTCCAGAGACAGAAGCTTTATTTAGATAACTCCGGAGTCGAAATTTGGCTTTATTATTATTATTGCATCATTATTAAACCCCCCCGGTCCTTTAAAAAACTATCACATCGGTATGCGAGCCAGCCATGGTTCAGGAGTCTTATTTTGACCAGGAGATCCTCGACCTTTTTGAAAACTGTCACATCGGTATGCGAGCCGACCATGGTCCAGGAGTCTTATTTTGACCAGGAGATCCTCGACCTTTTTGAAAACTGTCACATCGGTATGCGAGCCGACCATGATCTAGTAAACTTTTATCAGTCTCAGATTTATTATTCTTATTATTACATCCACCCTTTAAACGACTGCCACATCGGTATGCGAGCCGACCATGGTCCAGTGGTCTTATTTCGGCTTCGGTTTATTACATTATTATTATTATTATTATTATTTTTATTATAACATCACTTCATTAGAATAAAAGAGATTACAATACATTGGAGGGAAGCCGAGATACTATCTGAGCTCCCACTCCTTTAGCAATAGAAAACCCAATCCTATTAAAAATATGACCATGGTCCAGTGGTCTTATTTCGGCTTCGGTTTATTACATTATTATTATTATTATTATTATTATTATTATTATTATTATTATTTAGCCAAATTTCAAGTCCTGTGGTCTTTTAACTACCTAGACAACGGTAGCGAGCCGTCAAGAATCGGTAGCCTATTTCCCCACAACACTGACAAAACCTCGATGTGTATCTTACTTTCACCAGAAGGAATCTCTAGGAAGTGACTTAAACTAAGAATCGTAAAAACCTAAAGTAACTTTATTTATTCAACAATTATATAACGTTTATTAAGCTGATGGGAGCAAAAAGCCATAATTAACTTTTATGAGCCTTAAAGAGATCCAACTACACTATGTTTAGCATCTAACTTATATAAAACTCTATCATTTCTCGTTCTTCATAAATTTAAAATCTTTAATAAAAAGATCCGCGAATGCTTAGTCTAATAAAATCAAGCTTAGCATATTTAAAGTCTATCATGGAAACTTGCAAACTCTTGGCTTTTTCAAGCAAGAATTCGCATTTTAAAGCTTCTTGTATAAAATACTAGCAAAAGCTTAAATTTATATAAGTTAAGGGGCAAGCTAGAGCGCAACATGCTCGATCAAGTCAAAATTTATTCTTATTCTCACCATCAGAAAGTCAAACATTTATGTTAAAACACTTATTTTATTTTTGAAAATTTTTAAATTTTGGCATAAAATCACATATTTTTGGGGGCAAAATAGGATTACGTAAAGACAAGGCAAATGCAAGTAAGATCAAATTGAAAGATACCCCCCTAGTATTAGAACTACACATTGTCCTCAATGTGAGACTACCACCCACATACTAATTTCAAGGCATAATCCAAATATTAAGGGGTATCTACGCAAATCTAGAGCCATTTATTAATTATGCTAAAAGATAAACGTTAATCAATAAGATATAGGATATCGGATTCCCATATAAAGCATGTGAAGGATTGAAGATTGAGTGAACGATGGACAAAACACCGAGCACGAGAGTCTTCATAATCTGGACATAAAACACAAACCACGAAACACGAGAAAGGGAGACGCGAGCCTTCTCACGTCACACTTATTAGAAAATAGAAAAAGAAGATAGAAACATGGGTTGCCTCCCGAGAAGCGCTTGTTTTTATGAGAGTCTCTAGCTTGACTCTCCCCATATCATCTTGATATTAGGGTTAAAACGGGTGGAAGAGCAAATCTCCATCGGTCTTTCATTCAAGATGTTTGGATAAACATTGAAGCACATGAAAGTTCCACTCCGATGAGATACCACCGGCTTTAGAGAAGAAAAATGAAAAGCAGAGATGCCGGGGTCAAAAATAGTATCTTCACTCCTGGAGGAGAGAGGAAGAGAAGAATCCATCGGATAGGTGAAGTAAGGAAGAAAAATTCGGATAACATATGTGAGGGAAAAATAATGGCGATCCTCAAAGGGTAAGCTCACATATGTTGGAGAAAAATTATCTTCAGAATCCCGGGGTTGAAAACTTTATCCTCGGTCATCAAATCATCAATTGGAGCATCGTATAAAATCTTCTTCCATTCATTCTCTTTAGATTCCAAATCAAATAAATCCAATGTTTCAAGGCCCAATAGGTGATTGTTATTTCTTCAAACTAGATATTATAATATATAAGAAATAAAAATATATAAAGTATATAAAAAAAAAACTACAATAATCAATAAAACCGGGAAGTAGTATAGAATGTTCCCGGGTCGTTTATCCCCAACGAGGCTGGACTGGAGAATCGATACAGTCGGAAGATTGGAGTTTGAATGAGAGAAATGATTTGAGAGTGTGGAAAGCTAAGTTAAATAATAACAAATAAAAACGATTAAGAAAAACCTAAAAATTATGAAATTAAACTGAAAAACGAGAGTACGAATCTCGAACAAGGGGTCAAAAACCTAAAATCTTCAAAATTAACCCTACAAAGAAATTTTTACTTCTAAACTACTCTAGGGGACTAATAACGAAGAATGAAAAAGACTAGACTGAAAACGGAGGTCGTTTGACCCAAAAACGAGTCAAGTCAAAAATCGTACCCGAGCCCCGTTCTTTACAAATCAAAAAGTTACAAAAATGATCCTACGAAAGTTTTTGCATTTTTCCTACGAAATATATGACTAAAGAAAATTTTCTAAAAAAAGAAAAATATTTTTTGGATAATTTTTATATTTTTTATGAATTTTTAAAACTTATAACGGAATTAAATTATAAAAAATACTAAACTATTTTTAAAAATTCTGAAAAATTTACAAAAATTTACCTAATAAAACCTTGCACTAAGACTATCCTAAGAAAAATAAGAAACCCGAAATTCGGCTTATAAATAAGCCGAAAATAAGCTCAAACGAGCTTATAGCTTAAATGGGCAAAACACCCTTAAGTATTTAAGTGCCCAAGGGTCTTACAGAAAAGACCCAAGGGCACAGCGGTAAGAGAGGGTGTTATAAAAGAGGTGTATTGAGGGTGAGACCCGGGTTCGAGTCTTGCTCACCCGGGTTTCCCCTTATCTCCTCTTTTTTTTTTACAAAAACTTTTTAAACAAACTTGTAGAACACATGAAGCTTATTATTTTCTATAACTACAACTAATTGGGAAAAGCTAAAAATAAGCCGAAAAAGCTTAATTAAAAACAGACAGCAAGCTTGAAAGAGCTTTAAGGCACAAGTGGCTTTTTCCTTTAACTCTTATGAACAAATAAGCATAGATAGTGGGAAAATGGGCAAACACAACTTAATACACAATCATAATGAACTAATAGGAACAAAAAAATAAGCAAATGAATAAGCCCAATAAGCCAGAAATTGGCTTAAACTCTCAGCAGTACTAACTTAAGAGTTAGTACTGCTAGAGTGAATCTGCTAGGTTTGTTAAGGGGCAAGATAAGCTTAAGCAACAAAGTAATAAACAAAACAGATTAGTATCTAAACTAAATAAGCCTAAAGCAAACAGAATTAAGCATAATGGAATAAGCAAACAAGCAAGAAAGATAAGCAAATCAAGGGCAGGCTATTCTACTTTAAACCTAAGTCCTAATGGGAAAAGGCTAACTGATAAGCAATTTTAAGCACACTTAAGCTAAGGGAGACTTAAAATAAGCTAAGGCATAGGAAGTCTAACACCTAATAAGCTAACCTAATCAAAAAATAAGCACTAGGAACAGACAGAAAAACCAAAGATGCTAAATAAGCTATGGGTCCAAACCTGCAGGCCAATTAGTCAAAAGCACCTCTTTGGGCTTAAAAATAAGCACTAAAAAGGGGTCTTTAAGGCTAAAGGCTTATAGAAGCTTGTAGCCTAGCTTATGGGCTATTCAGAAAAGCTAAAGGATAACCTAGTCTAACTAAAGGAAGCTAAGGAAAATGGGCTAAGAAAATGGGTGCTAGCACCAGGGCACTATCTAGCTAGTTTCAACAGTCACAAAGCCAGCTTATGAATAAGCTGGCTAATAAGCTTAAAAATGAAATCCAACTTAAATCAGACTTAGAGTAGCTTAAAATAAGCTTGTGCACCAAATTTCATAGGCTACAAAGGACTTTTAGCTTCTAATAAATGGGGTTGAAAGAGACATTTTGGCATACAAAGGCAACAAACACCCAAACCTTGACAGATTTGAGAAGAAACAAAGGTAAACTTTGAAAGTCCAAGCTGTTGAGTTAGACACTAAACAAAGCACAGAAAACACGAGAACAAGACTCAAGACAGTCAAAAAACGCAGAAGCTTAATCCAAATTAAGCTTGTGTGAAACTTATAGTGAGATCTTGGTTTAAGAGACCCATTTAAGAAAAAACTTTAAAAACAAATTTTTATAAACATTAATATTCTGAGATTATAGATTTAAACAACATAAATACTTTTTGAAATGTTATCACATGAATCCAAAATGGTTTTTAAACCATTTTGACCCGTTTGGCACCTTGTGCCAAACACCCCTTTAATATTTTAAAAGCAATTTTAACTGAAATCTAAAGAACAAAAACCTAATATCAGATGATCATTAGCTTACTCTGGTAACTTTAAGGCATATTTGTAAGAGCAAAAAAAATAAGTCTAGAACAAGCAAATCAAATAATCAGTGTAAGCATTCAAAAGACAAATTTTCGCTTAAACTTTATAATTCCATTTCAACAGAAAAGTTTTACAAGCTTAATAGTTAAAAACAACAGAATTTTAATTAAAATTTTAAAAACATTAAGAATTAACTTACTCTAAAAAAATTACACTTAGTTACTACAATACTTTTCTTCCCTGTCTTCATCTCTTTAAGTAAGCGGCCCGCTTCAAACTTGTGTGCTTCTTTATGTTTTTGCTGTGAGAGGTAAACTTCACACTTAATCCTGACCCTTGATCTTTTCTTTGTGCCCAAGGTTTTTCATCATGTCCATTGATCGTTTTGAGCCAATAGGGGCTTGGAGGATCGCCAGCTTGTCAAAGAGGCCATGTGGGGTGGGGATAGGTGGTGGTGACAGTTTTGGACGTTTGGGAACAGTGTCCAAGGTGTATGAAAGTGACAGAGGGTGAGGGGTTGATTTGGCGGGAAAGTGGGGAGGATGTACAGTGTGTATGATTTTATAAAAGGGTGAGTTTGGTTAAATGGCAGAACGAGCCCCTCATGGTATATATTGTTGTTGCAACACATGTCCTTGTGGTGAACATAGTTTGGAGTTTTGCCAGAAAAGGCCCTTGAGGGTTATATAGGTTATTTCATTCATGGTC
Organism: Tanacetum coccineum; assembly: GCA_026074375.1. Lineage (NCBI taxonomy): Eukaryota > Viridiplantae > Streptophyta > Magnoliopsida > Asterales > Asteraceae > Tanacetum > Tanacetum coccineum. The sequence goes on along the minus strand of BQNB010023170.1, from coordinate 56,641 downwards.
CTTGTGAGTTATGGCTTTGGAGAGTTGGCATAAATGGTCCATGTGGTATTTCTTTGGTGAAATGGCAATTTAAGTCCCTTTCAAGTATGTCTTCGTTTCCTTTATTAAATAAATTAGGGACTTGGCAATTTTAGTCCCTAAACTTATTTTTCTTCACTTATGGCTTCGGGTTTGACTTTGGATTTGTCAGGGTTGACTTTGGTTGACTTTTTTAGACTTGGGCTTTGTCTTTACTTTTGTCTTTACCACGCTTTTCCATTCTGTGTCCGGTTTTATCGTTTTGGCTTCGTTTTTCGTCCTTTTTTCTTAGATTATGCGTTTTTGACATACTACAATTAGTCAAAACTCAAGTCATAGTTATTTGGACATTTTTAGAGTTCCGTTTTTGGTTATTTTAATTCTTTGTAAAGTTATATAGGTATGTGTTATTTAAACGCATACAAAATTCCCCCTATAAGGTATGCCGTGTCCTCACGCAATGCTATGAAGTAAGCATTTAGAAAACTAAGAATCTCAATCACCCTTGACTAATAACATCTGAAAAGCAGCTAAGTGTCATAGTGGAAGGTAAGACTCATGAGTTTTGAAAATTTCCGTCTTTTACATTTTTATATTTTCACCGATTCCTACCTAATCTTTTTTGTATTTTTCATTGTTTCATATTATTTCAACTAACTAGAACGTTTGACTTTGTTATGTAATAAATTTAAGGGACATAGATCAAGATGCATTTCGATCGAGAATGCCCAAAAAGGATAAATTCATCGTTCCGACTTTTCACTTATTCCAAAACCAAGCTTAAAACGAAATCACGTTAAATTATGAGTTAAGATGCTAACATACTCATATTTGGCAACTTGTAAACTTTTCAATCCCTATAATTTATTTCTTTGGAGTATGTGTTATTTTGATTTCAACCTGGATCACGTTTTTGCAACATTCTATGTTCACGTTCTCACCGAGATATAATAAGTTTGAAGGCGAGATCATCCCATGTAGCGACTTTCATCTCGGCACATCCCAACCTTGCGGTTAAGTGACCAGGCTTTTGACACCCCACAGAGACTAGTATCGGGACTCACGGACCTTATGTTTCAAAAACTCTCAGGTTTTCCGTATGCACATAGCTTATAAAATATAATAGCCAAAGTTCAAAAGCATATTCGAATTTAACAAAAAGAGATTTTTCTTTCGCGTAATATTAATACTTATGCAATTTGTGACCACTCGTCCTTTTAGAAGGCTGCATCCATCGGTTGTGAGCGGCAAGATGCAGCCAAACTTTTAGCGTCTTTTTCGGTAATTATTCGTTACTATGGGTTTTCTTTAGAAGGCTGTAACATCGGTTGTGAGCCGGCAAGATACAGCAAACTTTTATCAACCCACAGTTTATATTTATCATTTTTGTTTTATTTTTTTTAATTTTTTTTGATATTGGGAAAACGTCTTTTTGAAAAATTCAAGTATAAATTTGAACTAAGTCTAAAGTTTTTGCTATATACTACATAAAAATTATTGTTTTAAGTTAATTTCCAAAGTAGCACGTATTTTAATAAGGTAGATATCTTATGGGAGAAAAGCGACCCAAATTTACTTATGGAGTATAAGATTTCCAAATAATCCTTGTTTAGCATCCAGCTCATACTTAACACTATCATTTTTCGTTCTTCGCGAATATTTGCGAACGCTTAGTCTAAAAGTTAAGGAACAAGCTAGAGCTCAACACGCTCGATCGAGTCAAAATTTACTCTTATTCTACCCAGCAGGAAAGTCAAAATTGTGACAAAACACTTATTTTATTTTTGGAAAAATTTTTAAATTTTTTATTTTTTTGAAATTTTTGGTGGTAAATCGGGATTACGTGAGTTTCAACCGGCTGCAGGCACATCAAATTGATGATCCCCCCCATATAGAATGAACATTGTCCTCAATGTTTTAAGAAGGGTTTCTACGTAAATCCTAAGCCGTTTATGAATTATGCTTAAAGATAAACGTTAGTCGATAAGATTAGGATATCGGGATTCCCAAATGAAGCTGAGGATTGTGAAGCTCTTGTGATCGAAGGACAAATACCGCGAGCACGAGAGGCTTCAAAAATCCGAGACATCCTGGACAATACAGCACAAAACACAAAACACGAGATAATGGTAGAGGCGAGCCTCTTCACAACAACTAAACACTTATTCATTACTAAGCTAGCATACTACTTCTACTGAGAAACTAGGATAAGCATGGGGTGCCTCACGAAGCGCCTTTGTTTTTGTTACTGAGTCATAGCTGACTTCTGACCCCGAATCATTGGTCCAAGGGGGAGCATGTGGAAGATAAATCTCCATTGTACTTTCATCAAGTGGTTTGGTATAAAATTGAATTTTTATGAAAGTTCCATTCCGATGAGATACACCCGGCATAAAAGAATGATAACCGGAAGATGCCAGGGTCAAAAATGGTATCTTCATTCCCACAGGAGAGAAGATATGGAGGAGCAACTAGATACGTGAAAAAGTGAAGAAAGATCCTACAGTATAACGAAAAGAGGTTCACTAAAAAAGTACTCGAATCCGTATCCAGGGGTGGGATTGGGTGGTTAAAAACATTAGGAAAATGGAAACTCAAGGTTTCTTGTTGGGAAAATATCATTTACCACATCCATAGTAAGATTGCCCAGCTCGGGCTCAGTCTTAAAGCAAAAATGATCATACTCCGATAGAGATATGGTGTGAGCGAGCTCACCGGCTAACTCCTCATGATAAAAATCAGTCCTATCAGTAGGAGGAAATGGATTGATCGAAAGATCAAAGATGAACGAATCATATTTAGAAAAATCAGCATGAGTAGTGGTACTGCCACTATTCTTTTCTCCAATATGATCGTCATCAGAATAGAAAGCTTCATAATCTGGAAGAGAATAATCAGAATGAGTAGTGGTACTGCCACTACTATTCTCTCCCAAATCATAAGCAGAATGATTCGCTAAAGGATTATCAAAGGTGTTAGTCTCCTCCAAGAAAAGGTTTAGAGATGTGGAGGGAAGACCTTGGTCATAAATAAAAAATAAAATTAAACCATCGGAGATGGAGGGGATGATCTTTTAAGGCTTCGATGTTGCAATAAGAAGATTGACATTCAATCAATTTTTCATGAAGGATTTCGTCCTTTGATTGTTAAAAAAAATACGTATTATCCTCTAACTTACGGGATTACAATCTCTACCTACCTCTAAGCTGACGATCTTCAGCATAGGGAGGTGAGTGCATCGACATAATCGATGTTCTCATAAGATGTCATCACTCAAAGTAGAATCTTCGTTGGACTCGATGATAGTCATCAGAACGTTCTTGAAAGCGTCAAGAGGGGCTTAGGATTGTTACAAAGAGGGCACAATCATTCATATGTAGGATACCCCTCACGGCTCACTTGGGATTGGGACAAGGTTCTCAACACTAGACTTTATTACTTCGTCCGATTCCGTTGCCGGAATAGTGTCAAGATGCTCATCCCCCATACTTAGAGAGTTAATGGGCTCCTTGGTTGGTGAGACGGGTGTGATTGCAATGGTATAGTCATCGTCATCATCATAGCAATAGGAATCTTCCAATATCGATCTTTGGTCGCTTGCCCTCCGCCCATTCGCTTTCTCTCTTCCTTCTTTTGTATAGCTTGACCAACCAAATCACATAAGGTTGTCATTTGTTCCATAAGCTTATTACTAGAATTGAGAAGCTTATTTTGGGAATTGAGAAACTCATTTTGGGAATTAAAAAGCTCATTTTGGGAATTGAAGATTGGATGATTGACAGTATATTGCGGGGGTTGAAATTGGTCAAAACCAAAAGAATTATACTCATAGCAAGAATTTTGCTTGTGATAATAGTCTTCATTCATTGGTTGACATTGGTAAGTTTCATGAGGTCCCTCGCAATTTTCACAACAAGGATATTGTTGTGGAAAACCATAAAAATTTTGCGGGAAATTAAAGTCTTGATTGTAACTCGGTTCCGGATAGATAAACGAAACTTGAGGTGTACAATAGTGACCATAACGAGCATCATTCCCGCAAAATTCACAAGAGTACATAGGAGGTTGTGGAGGTGGGTGATAACGTTAAGAGAATCATCAACACAGTTAGGTTTAGATTCATAAGTGAATGAATTCTCACCTCCGGTACAAGATGTCGGTTGAACATTTGGCAAAGTCTATAGGAACTCGTTAACGATTTGATTGTTGCATGGTTCCGGTTTAGAGACAATTGGAATTTGCGGTGGATAATTATAACCATAATGAGCACCTTTCCCGCAAGACTTACAAGTACATCGTTGACAGAAGATGTCGTCTAACGAATCACCACACTCGTAACAACAATTGTGGTTAATTTGTGGAGGACTTTGTGAAGAATTTAAACCGGGGCCTTGTTTGACAACGAATGGCTTTTGATCAACAAAGTTAGTATCGTCATTGGATGACTTGGAAGTGTCTTGGACAGGGCTTGAAAAATTCCTCCAATGTCTTTCGTTTTAGAGCACATTGTCGACAATTTAGGACCATGAACCGGGGTTCTCACAATCGAGACAAATTTTTTCAATTTTAAGGGGTCGTTGAGAAAGTCGGGTCTAGGACAAGAATCTTTGTCTTCAAGGATCCTTTTTGGAAAACCACAGTCTTTGGTGTGCATAATTTCCACAAGACGAACTCATATTTAATCGCGTAAAGGGATTCGAACGACGATTGATTGTACGTCATAAGAATTATACAATTGAGGGGTAAGAAAAGAATTAAATGGATAAGAAGAAATAGAAGTTTATTTTTGGCTTTTCGAATTTTTTAAGACATATTTTATTTAACGGACAAATGAGATTAGACACTTAATCCATTAATAATCGTTTCTCGGTAGCTCTTTAAAAGACAAAGCACAAAGGAGTGGGGAGAGGGAAAGCTGCGATGCTATTAAAATCCTTTCCTTTCGGGTCGTAGTTTCCTCGGAACAACATCCTTTATACCATATTATAGTTTGTTTATCAATTAATGGTGAAGCCAATATTGTCATCAAGTGTCATACGAAAGGCAAGTTTTAAATCTTTTGTTCGGGAGCTTATTATGATAATGCTTCAGGTGAAAGCATTATATTGATAATGATTTTTATTTATAATTAAGGATAATGTTTTTTTATTTTTGATTTTTTTATATTTTTTAGGTTTTTTTTAAATGATAATTATACTAAAAAGAAAATGAAAATATTTTGTACTTTTTTGGTTTTTTTGTATCTATATTTTTTAATAAAGAGATAAAAGTTATATCGGAATTTCATACACTATTCTGTCCAAACGTAACGATAATCGTTTTCACAGCCTCCCCGGCAACGGCGCCAAAAATTGATTGGTATATTTTAAACCACACCTTTTAATATATATATTATATAATAAAATATAAAATATATATAGTAAGTATAATCTAAAAACACAATCAATAAAACCGGGATGTAGTATAGAATGTTCTCGGGGTCGTTTTTTCCCAACGGGCTGTGCTGGAAAAAATCGATACAGTCGGAATATTGGTGTTTGAATTGAGAGAATGTTTTGGGTGGAGTAGAAAGCTAAATTAATGAATAACAAGCATAAACGATTGAGAAAAAACCTAAAATATGAAAGTAAATACTTAATTCTAAACGGACACGAAAAACGAGGTTATAAAAACTTAAATTTTCAAATTTAAAACCTTAAAACAAATTTAAAAGCTAAATTAGATTCTATATGCAAGTAACGAAGTTTAAAAAACTAGACTGAAAACGGAGGTCGTTTGACCCAAAAACGAGTCAAGACAAGAACCGTACCCGAGACCCGTTCTTTAAAAATCAAAAGTTTGCAAAAATAACCCTACGAAAGTTTTTTCATTTTTCCTACGTAAAATATGACTAAAGAAAATTTCCTAAAAAAGAAAAATATTTTTTTGATAATTTTTGAATTTTTTATGAATTTTTAAAACTTTTAAAGAAATTAAATTATAAAAAATACTAAACTTATCTAAAAAATTCTGAGAAAATTACTAAAATTACTTTACCCTAAAACTATCCTAAGAAAAATAATAAACCCGAAATTAAGCTTATAAATAAGCTCAGAATAAGCCAATTCGGGCTTATAAGCTAAATGGCCAAAAGAGACATAAAACAATAAAGGATGTAAGAGCTAACGGATAGCCCTACCGGAGCCGAGTGGTAAGCGTGTTGTGTTGTGAGTGTGAGGGGAGGGGTTCGAGTTCCACTCCCACCCTTTTTTTATATTGCTACAGTACCTTCTAAATAAAATAAAATAAAAATTGTACACAAACTTATAGACCACATGGAGCTTATTATTTTCTATAAACTTACAATAATTGGGAAAAGTAAAATAAGCTGAAAAAGCTTAATTAAAAACAGACAGCAAGCTTGAAAGAGCTTTAAGGCACAAATGGCTTTTTCCTTTAACTCTTATGAACAAATAAGCATAGATAGTGGGAAAATGGGCAAACACAACTTAATACACAATCATAATGAACTAATAGGAACAAAAAAAATAAGCAAATGAATAAGCCCAATAAGCCAGAAATTGGCTTAAACTCTCAGCAGTACTAACTTAAGAGTTAGTACTGCTAGAGTGAATCTGCTAGGTTTGTTAAGGGGCAAGATAAGCTTAAAGCAACCAAAGTATTAAAACAAAAACAGATTAGTATCTAACTAATAAGCCTAAAGCAAACAGAATTAAGATAATGAATAAGCAAACAAGCAAGAAACGGAAGCAAAGCAAGGGCAGGCTATTCGACTTTAAACCTAAGTCCTAATGGGGAAAAGGCTAACGATAAGCAATTTTAAGCACATTAAGCTAAGGGAGACATTAAAATAAGATAGGGATAGGAAGTCTAACACCTAATATAGCTAACCTAATTAAAAAATATGCACTAGGGACAGACCAGATAAACCAAGATGCTAATTAAGCTATGGGTCCAAAAACCTGTAGGCCAATCATACAAAAGAACCTCTTTGGGCTTTAAAAATTAAGCATAAAAATGCGGTCTTTAGGCTAAAGGTCGTATAGAAGCTTGTAGCCATGCTTATGGGCTATTCAGAAAAACTAAAGGATAACCTAGTCTAACTAAAGGAAGCTAAGAAAAATGGGCTAAGAAAATGGGTGCTAGCACCAGGGCACTATCTTAGCTAGTTTCAACAGTCACAAAGCCATCTTATGAATAAGCTGGCTAATAAGCTTAATAAATGAAATCATCTTAAATCAGACTTAGAGTAGATTAAATATGCTTGTGCACCAAATTTCCTAGGTACAAGGACTTTTCGCTTCTAATAAATGGGTTGAAAGAGGGAACATTTTGAATACAATAGGCAACAAACACCCAACCTGACAGATTTGAGATAAAGAAACTAAGGTAAACTTTGAGAGTCCAAGCTGTTGTGTGAGCACTAAACAAAGCACAGAATAAGACTCAAGCAGTCAAAAAACACGCTAATCCAATAAAAACCCATAAAAATGCTTGTTGAAACTTGTCTTGAGATCTTGGTTTAAGAGACCATTTAAGAAAAACTTTAAAAAAACAAATTTTAAAACTTTAATACTCTGAGAAATAGATTAAAACAACTCTAAAATACTTTTGAAATGTTAACAACATGACCCAAATGGTTTTTAAACCATTTTGCCCCGTTTGGCACCTTGTGCCAAACACCCCTTTAATATCTTAAAAGCAATTTTAACTGAAATCTAAAGAACAAAAACCTAATACCAGATGATCATTAGCTTACTCAAGTAACTTTAAGCATATTTGAAAGAGCAATAAGCACTAGAAACAAGCAAATCAAAATTATAATAAGCAGTAAAAGCATTCAAGATACAGAATTTTGCATAAACTTAAATTTCATTCCAAACATAAACAGTTACAAGACATGTAAATTAAAATGACAGTATATTAAAATTAACTTAAAACATAAATTAAAACTAACTTATATCTACTCCTACATATTTTTTCTTCTCTGTCTTCATCTCTTTAAATAAGCAGCCCAGCTTCAAACTTGTGTGCTTGTTGTGTTTGTGATGTGAGAGGTAAACTTCACACTTAATCCTGGCCCTTGATCTTTTCTTTGTGTCCAAGGTTTTTCATCATGTCCATTGATCGTTTTGAGCCAATAGGGGCTTGGAGGATCGCCAGCTTGTCAAAGAGGCCATGTGGGGTGGGGATAGGTGGTGGTGACAGTTTTGGACGTTTGGGAACAGTGTCCAAGGTGTATGAAAGTGACAGAGGGTGAGGGGTTGATTTGGCGGGAAAGTGGGGAGGATGTACAGTGTGTATGGTTTTATAAAAGGGTGAGTTTGGTTAATTGGCAGAACGAGCCCCTCATCTTGTGTCTTTCAATTGCAAGCCAAGTCCGTGTGGTTGTGTCAAAGTTTGGGATTTGGCAGAATAACCCCTTGAGGGTTATATAAGTTATTACATTCATGGTCCTTGTGAGTTATAGCTTTGGAGGGTTGGCAGAAATGCCCCTCCAAGTTATATGGGCTTATTATTTGCAAAATGGGCCCGTTAGGTTTAAAAAAGGAATTTGGGCTTTTGTAGATAAGTGGGCTGACCCGGGCCTATTTTTAGAAATTTGGGTTTCCGGGTTCGGTTTTTGATTCTCTTTCCAACACCATATCCTGGGGTTGACTTTGACTTTGTCTTGACTTCATTAAATGCACAAACGTTGTCGAGTAGATCTGGGAATTTTCGTTTTAGCTCCGTTTTCAACCCTTTTGAACCCTTGGCCTCAGTTTTTCATGCTCTTTCCAAATCCATGCTCGGTTTTGTCCGGTTTAGCTTTGTTTTTGTCCTTTAGTGAATATCCGGTACCTGCATAGCATAAACACAAAAACAGGCATATTTATGGCATTTTATGTAGGTTTTTGGTCGTTTAAGTCTGATTTTAATGGTGAAAAGTATGTGTAATTAAACACATACCAGTAGCGTACATCAATGGACTTGGCTCTTGAGTGTTGAACGTTGTTGCAGCATAGAGCAATCGCACTTTTGTTGTCGCATTATAGAGGAATCTTATTGAATGTAAACCCATAGTCTGTTAGCTGTGATCGCATCCATAGGATTTAAGCACAACACCCAGATAAGGCAATATATTCAGCCTCTGTACTCGAGATCGCAATGCTCTTTTACTTTTTGGAAGACCAGCTAACAAGTTTATCACCTAAGAATTAAGCGCTTCCTGATGTGATGTGTCTAGTGTCCTGGCACCCTGCGTGATCTGTGTCTGAATATGCTGTTAGAGACATACCGGTATCCTTCGAATACCAGAGACTCGTGTTAATGGTTCCCTTTAGGTATCAAAAGATCCGCTTAACCGCATTTAAGTGCTTTTTGGTAGGCTTTTCCTAATATCAGGCATATAAGTAGACTGCATAAATAAGGTCGGGTCTACTGGATGTCAGATACATGAGGGATCCAATCATGCCACAGTAATGTGTAGCATCAACTGGTGTCCCCTCTAGATCTGCATCCAGTTTATTCTTTTCTACCATAGGTGTGTCTACAGAATCAATAGTTAGCATACCATATTTTTTTATAATTTCAGAAGCATATTTTGATTGGTTAATGAAGATGCCTCTGGGACTTTAAAAAATTTGTAATCCTAAAAAGAATGACATTTTCACCATCATTGACATCTTGAACTTAGTGGTCATCAGATTAACAAACTCATCACACATAGTAGTATTAGTTGATGCAAATATTATATCGTCGACATAAATTTATACCAGTAATAAGTCGTTTCCTTCTTTCCTTGTGAAGAGTGTTGGATCGACTGCACCTTTAGAGAAATGTTATGAGATGAGGAAGCTTGACAGCATGTCATACCATGTACGTGGTGCTTGTTTGAGACCGTAAAGGGCCTTTTTGAGCTTGTACACATGCGATGGATTGTCCTGATCAACAAATCCTTCTGGTTGAGAAACGTAGACCTCTTCCTTGAGCTCGCTATTTAAGAAAGCCGTTTTGATGTCCATCTGGTAGATCATCATATTCTTGTTGGCGGCATTTGCTACGAAGATATGGAAGGCCTCTATTCTTGCAATCGGTGCAAATGATTCCTCAAAGTCAATTTCCTCCTCTTGCCTAAATCCTTGAGCAACCAATCTAGCCTAGTTCTTAAGTACCTCGCCAAATTCGTCTGTCTTGACCTTAAAGATCCACTTCAATTTGATCGACATTACTTTATCTGGACACAACATGAATTCCTAAACTTGTAGTCTTTCAAATTCATGAATTTCTTCTTGCATTTCCTCAATCCATGATGATTTGAGCATAGCTTCTTTGAAGTTTTTTGGTTCTACAAAAGTTAGGAAGGCATCAAAGTTACACCACATGGCATCAGTTTTGAGTTGCTTTCTCATGGAGACTGGTTGAGAGGGGTTTCCAATCATGTTTGCCAATGGATGATCTTTAGTCCATCTACCAATCAGTTCTAGTGAAGAGTGAGAGGATTACACATTTGACGATGATTCTTGAGAAGTAGAAACATCATGAAGAGGTTCATGGCATGGATCTTCAAAAAGTGCATTTGGTATAGGTTCTTCAACACCTTGTGAGATGACTGAGGATTGTTGTTGTTGGTTAGTTGATGAAGTACTTGATGAAGGTGCATCTTGATCAATGGTTGTTGATGAAGGTGAACCGGCTATTTCAACAGCTCTTGGTGCAGCAGCGACTGGAACTAGAGAAACAACACTTGATGGAGGTTTGAAGTATTCATCGAACATGGGTTGAAATAAACGATCCCAATTATTTCTGGTTGGTGGGTTAAAAGGTTGTTGAGGAACAGGGTTCGGAACGAGTCCTAAACTGGATGTTGCAGGAGTCATTGATTGAAGCCCGAGTCCTAAACTGAATTGTTCAGAAGCCATCGATGTCAGATCATGTTACATGAATGTTTTCCATGATTTTTTGGGTTCTTCTGTTATAGATTCTAAAAGATTTCTTTGCGGGCGCATAACCAACAAAAATACCGATATTGGCCTTTGCAAATAGTTTACCCAAATCCTCACTGTCATTGGTCAGATAAGAGAGTGAACTAAAGATATGAAGAAATGATAAATCTGGCTTCTTGTTGTGCATTAGCTTATATGGAGTTTTGTTTTATGAGAGACAGATCAGGGAATGGTTTTGGGTATAACAAGCTGTATTGATTGCTTCGGCCTATAGAAATAACTAAGCTTTTGAAAATATCAACATTGTTCGAGCAGCTTCTACTAGAGTCCAGTTTCGTCTTTCGACAACGCCGTTCTGTTGAGGAGTGCGAGCAACAGATGTTTGATATGTGACGTCGGCATTTTCATAAAATTCTCAAAGAGTCTGATTGACAAATTCAGTTCCATTATCTGTTCAAACATTACGGAATGTGGCATGAAACGAACTTGAATATTTTTGATGCATTTGATAATAGTGTTAGGAGCTTCATCCTTTGATCGCAGAATTTTGACCCAAGTAAATCGTGAGTAATCGTCAACAATCACCAAGATATACTCTTTCCCGTTAATGCTCTCCATACGCATTGGGCCACAAAGATCCATATGCAGAAGATAGAGTTTCTCTTGGTTAGTATCTTCAGCTTTGGGTTGATGAGAGGATTTCTTGCTTTTGCCTAATGCACATGCTGAACACAGATGATCTTTCTTGAATTTAAGCTTTGGAATGCCTCGTGCAAGACCGTCTTTGGCTAGCTTATTAAGGGTACCGAAGTTGAGATGAGATAACCCAAGGTGCCATAACCAGCTCTTAGTATTTGAAGCTTTTGATAGTAGACAGATCAGAGAAGTCATTAGCATGTCATCAAGAGAAATTGTATACAAGTTTGTGTCTCTGGATCCTGAAAGTAGATCAACACCTTTAAAATTTCGAATAAAGCAAGTGTTTTTCTGAAATGCAACTTCCAGATATGCGTCGCAAAATTGTCCAACAGAAAACAAGTTAGTCTAAGCCCCTCAACATAGTATACCCTTGTGATAATTACGTTTCCTAGCTGATAGTCACCATACCCCATAATCTTTGTAATTTGGTTGTTTCCGAATCAAACATCTCCTAGAAATTTACTAACGAAGTTCATGAGCTGAGAGCGGTTCCCTGTTATATGTTTAGAGCATCCAGAGTCCAAATAGCAGAGAACAATCTGGACAACCTGTCATTGACAAGAGAAGAATACGATGGAACATCTGTAGCATTGGATCCCCAAGAATCATTGGGTTCTGAGTTATTAGCAGTCTTAGATTTTACAATCTTAGCTTTTTTACTCGAACCTATAGATTTTACTTGTTTGGGTCTCCTGCTATGAACTTTAATCTATGGTTTTTGTGTTTCTCTCGAAGGAGAAGTGGTTTCCTTAATGGGCACTACTTTAGTTGAAGTGATCCTAGTTAAAGGGCACAAGTTACCAACTAAAGTGAAATGTCTTCCTGTAGGTATCCACTTATATCCTACTTTAATAAACACTTTACCCATAGGTTTCTAAATATTATTTTATTGGCTTGTCTTAATAGACATAGATTTAGAGCGCACATTCACCTCATTTACAAAATTAAGGAAACACACATCATGATTTGCATCAAACATACATTATTTACATTTAACACAAATTAACTCAGAATTCGCATTTAACATAGTATGCTTAACATTTGCATCACAAATAGGGTCTTTAACATGATTCTTTTTATTAGACTTAGATTTAACTCTCCTACATTGGACTTCTACTTTATTCTTCATGTTGCTACTTGGTGTTTGCGAGATCCTATCATTCTTTTTATTGCCTGTAGGCTGTGATCTGCTAGCACTAGTAGAACTCTTCAATCCAATAGAAGGCAAGGTGTGTTAGAATCTGGTGTTTTGGATGACTCTACCTGTTTGTGAATGTTGCTCGAGGATGTGAGAGGTTCTAAAAACCTAACTTTCTTGACTTTGTTTATGGGTGTAACAGCTACCAATTTCTCTCTAGGTTTAGACGCGTTAGGGCATGTGTCTTGAACATAAACAAGTAACTCCTGAACTCTTTTTGCATGCTTACAGGCAAAGTCTAAAGCATTATCTAAAGGTTGTTTTGCTTTAGCTTGTTCGACTATTCCCTGAAGAATATCTGCTTGATCCTGAGTGTATTAATATAGTCTATGTTAGCGTCCCTATTTTTAATAACCTAGGAGCTAAAGGATCTAAATCAAGTTTGAACATCCTTGGAGCAATAGATGTAGTATTAGTTATTGTGGCGACATTATCAAGCACATTTTTACCTTTTAATTTCCTTAATTCATTTTGTAATGCTATTGTCACAGAAACCTTTTCTTGAATTTGACTGATGACATCAAATAACGTTACATTTATACCATCATTTATCATGAATAAATTACTCACTTTTATATAAATATTGCAAGAATTGTTATTTAATTACTTAAAGTTGTCAATTACAGTAAATAAGGAGTGTTTTGTGAAGACATGCTAAAAGGCGCACATTTTGGAGCTTAAACGATGATATTTAAAGATTGCTTATTTCTGACTACATACGCCATATCCAACAAAGAAGATACGGTGTATCAGCACATGGACTTCACAAGAAAACACGCATACTCAATTCCCAATACGGCGTATCCTACTGCCTACATACGCCGTATCCAACCTGGATAAACAATCAAAGATCCTGTAATAAATATAAATAAGGAAAGATATATTTGATTGATTGTGAACGTAGCGCACGCTCTAAGGAAATTATCCCTATACGCCATATTGACCTCATTCAATACGGCATATCCATCAAGTTTTAGAGCCTATAAATAGAAGACTCAAAAACGAGTTTTTAGTGTGCAAAATCATATTCTCTATACCATACACATAAAAGATGATTTTTTTAAAGTGAAGAAGAGCAACCAAGGTCAAGCATCGATCACGATTCCATAGAAGACATCGTGTAATTCCTATACTCTTGTAATCATTTAATTTTTGGTATCATTCGGTAAAACGTTTACTTTACCTTGGTTATTTGATCACACTTGTATAATTACAATGGCCATGGGCTAATACCCTCGGGTATTAGCCATCTTAATGAAGATTTAATGTTTGGTTTGTTTTAATCTGATTGCTTAATTTATCATTGATTGTTTAATTATGTTTATCACCTAATACTTATCTACGTGTTTGAATATGCAACCTATAATTCAAATAGGTTTAGTGATACCTAACAAGTAATCTAGATACTGGGATAGCTCTCCATATCGTGTTTTATATTACTGGACCAATAGGATCATAATTAATGTTCTATCTTTGCCTATAAATTATGAGTTTAGTTGGACCGGCAGGTGACCCATATGTTTCAACAAGTATGTTCTTAATTAATTGGTAAAGACGCGAACAGTGAACTACCAATATATAAAGTAATGTCAAACAGTAAGTGGGTCAAGTCCTGATGGGCTAGGGTTTAACAAGATCGCCATTGCTTTAATCCCTAGATAGATTATAATTAAACTAATAGGATGCTTTATGTAGATACGTTAATTATGATAGGATTCAACGTGTTTAGGTCTTAGGATGATGTCCTGCCTAAGTCTTAAGAATGATATGCCGCTTCGAGATAAATAATCATTGCACTAAACAAACAAACCAACATTTAATTAGATTTAATATGGCTTATACAGTTTTCTATCATTTGGCTCTTACCGCTCTTTTATCTTTTGTTTATTTTCTTGCATGCTTATTGTGTATTGAATTGATTATTGTCACCATAAAACATGTGCCAGTCTCTCAGGCTGAAAACCCCCATTACCATTAGAACTAGGTTTAACATAGGTTTAACAAGTAAATAAAAATAATTAGATTAACTTAAATACTGATAGAATATAAGGTTAACAACCTCGCTCTTAGTGTTTGACACCCTAATTACCATGAAACTCCACCCGATCGGGTACACTTCCCGTTAAAGTGTTGTTTTAGGATAAGTTAGCTAAATATAAATTTAAAACTTGGTAATCAATAAATTGACCCTACACGATAGCACATCAAGTTTTTGGCGTCGTTGTCGGGGATAGAAAAAGTTTAACCTTTAATTTTATTAGTATTTCTAACCATTAGCTTAGAATAATTTAATTAGCATAATTTAATTCTGCTTGTATTTAATTGTGTGTTTAATTGTCTGTTTAAATTCCTGCATTATTTAATTTTCAAAGTACCTTGCTTTGTAGTCCGTTTCCTTGTTTCTGATTTCCAGCCTAGGTTTATCATGGATGATCCAAACATCACTATGGAGGAATACATCAGACTTGAAGAAGAAAAAGCTCAAAGACATGGTCGAACATTTAATTGGCAAACTGCCACATACGGGAAGGTTAAATATTGTGAAGATGAGGACGATAGCTTCAAAAACTTCGAATCCGAATTCCTAGCTATAGTCTTTGATGATACATTAACATCTGATGAAGCACTCTCGTGGGAACCCACTGTAAGTCCTCTTAACAATAATGAAATTGACTTTAGAATATCATTTGACGAATCCGACGATGAAGATTACATGGTAATTTTTGATGAAAATTCATTTTCTTATAAAATAATTTCTATCGATAATTTGAAAATAGATTCAGAAAATGGGAATGATAAAGTCAATATGCCTTCGTCTCCATCACCAGAACCTACGATCAGTTATCTTGATAATTTAGACTTCTTTAAAGATTTTGAGAATGAATTCCCAGCCATCACATATAGTGATGATCTAACGTCTAAATTAGACCCCCTAACTGAACCTTTTATAAGTTCTCAACATATCGATGATTTTAATTTAAAAAATGAAACATCATTGTCCGAATATGATGAAGAGGAACAAAACATTTTATACTTTAATGATTCATTTCCTCTTAACGTAATTTTTCCCAATGATCTAAAAATGGACAAGGAAAATGATGATAATGAAATCGATATAATACAACTTTCAAGGAGTAATATAATAAACATCGATACTAAGGGGTCAGATAAGCTTCTAGAAACAAGTCACAACAGAATTAGAAAAATATTCAATGTAAGAAGTTTTATCGTGGAATTAAATGTTAATATCGTGACCTGGAATTGTCTTAATAACTAGATGCCATTAAATCTCATTAAGAATTTATATGTGCCGTTTGGCATCCCGTTTGACCAAGGTACATTTTTCTTTACTTTGATAAACCTTTGAAAAATTGGTCTCCAAGAATGAATATGGCGTATTAAGGCGACACCTATACGCCGTATCAACTTATTACCCAAAATGCTGTATTGAACGATTTCCTATACGGCGTATCCAATGTGGGTATAAAAACCCAGCGTATATGCCAGATACTTTTCACACACTTTTTACTCTTAATCAAAAACAAATTAACCGCGCCTTATTAATCTTGAAATTCAATCCTTAGTTTTTGTATTTTTCAACTCCTAATCATAAGGTATGTTACTCTACTCTCTTTCTTTTTTTTCTAATTGAATTAGGGTTAGGGTTTGATTTTGAATTAGGTTTTGCGTTTTTGCCATATATACTTATTGTACGCCCCCATTGCCTTTGATAACGTAGTTGAAACAAGTATTTATGGCTAATGGGGTCGTGGGGCAAACGGTAGAAATGGGGAAATCCATTTTCTTCTTACTGCAGATATGATACGGCTAATTAGGACTGATTCTGGAAAGACAAAAGACTAAAGAAGAGATGGAACGGATGATTGATAAAGCTATTTTACAAGAGCGTAGGAATATACAGGCTGAAATTTCCTCACAAATTCAGAACGCTATTGATAATCACATTCCTTCTCAAGTTGATGCGTCAGTAAGAATTTATATGTCTGGACATATTCTTCATGTTCATCCAGTTCAATCACAAACACCCTCTGTTCTAGAAAAACACTATCAACTGTATCTTCCATGAAAAACGATCCTCAGTTGCAGCAACAAGACATAGCAATATGGCTTGCACTTTAGATGAAGTTTGAGAATCTTCAGGTACCACAAACTATATGTAGACCTTCTGCTGTTCGCCCAAGAGATCGGGACGATCCTCATGATGATGCTTATCTTGAGGGGGATAATCATGCAAAGCGACAGAAGACTTCTGAATATGAAGCATATATGTCTGGAGAGTCATCGTCTGGACATGTCAATGAAAATGAACAAGGTCCATCAACTTTAGGAAATCAAGAGGCAAGTAGATTGATTATGAATTTGGACTGATTCCTTATGCTTCAGATGATGATGAAATACCAATGAAAGCAAGTGTTTACAAAGATATTATGGAAGAAGTTCACTGACTATTGATGAAGGCAAAGTTTAAGAAAATGGCTGATGAAGATGTTGAGAAAAAGATGGTACTACAGGAATGAGCATCAATATCAAATTGATCAGATGAAGAAAAAATTTCTAGAAAAAGTGAACATTGTTTGGGAAAAGTAGAAAGGAAATTCTTTGTCTCAACCACATACTATGAAGGACCACACCTTTAGTATAAAAAGCTGTCAAAGAGATCCTGAGCTCCACCACTATCTCATATAAATCAAGACATTTTGGTATCAAAAGAAAGGAATTTCAGGGCCTGAGAAGATTGTATTGTCCCTTTACAAGTTTTTCCTGCAATTATATTTAATGATATGATATCGAACAACAAAGCTTCCAGATGGGGATATAAGTTTGAGAAGAAATTTTAATTCCTTATGCTCGATATAGTGTTGAACATTGAAGAATCTCCTGCGATAGATCTTCTACATAAAAACAAAAAAGAAGCATGGAAAATCAAAGGAAGTATTTGATTTGAACTCAAAGATCATTCAAGTTATCAAAACATACTGGGAATTGGGTCATGAACACAAGTTTATCACAGAGATAGTTTGCAAGAAGAGCTAATGAGTGCATTGTGTCGATTACCAAGCCTGATTACAAGAATCTCAATAAGAATGATAATTGAGGAACATGTTATTTGCTGATTATAGAATGGCAATGATCCCTGACTATGCAGAAATAGGTTGCTATGGACCTTTATCAGTGATTCATCAGAATATTCCTGTGATATGGAGGGAAAGAGTGCATGATTTCCAACTTGGAATTGAAAGTTATCAACAGAAAATTAATCTCACTGCAAAACCAACAAAAATCCTTTCCCAAGATTGAAAAACACCAAATGTCCCCATCATCTATGAGCCCATCACATGGAATCGTATACAAAATAGCAAGAAAAGAGAACATGTGATGAGACAATTCAAAAGATTCATAAGTTTTATGATGCAACACTAATTAGAGTACTTGAAGGTTTAAAGAGTTACAATAATGATGTTAAGTATGGCTATGAACAAAGAGAACTTACGAATGATGAGGTTGAGTATCTAAAGTTGTTTGAAGAAGAGATTGAAGTAAGACTGAAGTATCGCAACCAGATGAGAAGATAGGAGATGTATGTAAATGGAAGACCACTTGGACCACGAAGGGAACACCCAGAATAATCAACCCTTAGGGGGAGATTGTTAGGTTCATAAAAAGTGTCGATTATGTGGTTTAAAAATATTTTATTATTATCTTTATTTTTGTTTAGAATAAAGTAGCTTTTAATAAGGTATATTATGTTAAAAGTAAAAAATAGTATAATTACCAAAGAATAAAGACTAGAAATGAAACATTAGGAAAATAAATGAAGGGAAGGCTCCTTCCTTCCCCTATAAATACCCATCTAATCATCATTAGAGGGTGATACCTTGTAATAAACATTTTCCCTTTCCCTCCATTTTAATAACATTTGAAATTTGAATACTTGCCCTCCTCTACTATTCTCTTTAAGCTTCCATGAACAATAAATATGATTGAAGATAAACAAGACCTAAACAAGACATAGGCGTTACTTCTTCCTAAGACCTAGATACGAAGAATTCTGTCATAATTAAACGCATCCGCATAAAGCATCCTATTTGCTGATTATAATCTATCTTAGGGATTAAAGCAATGGTGATCTTGTTAAACCCTAGCTCATAGAGACTTTACCTACTTACCGCTTAATGGCAATTTATATACTAGTAGTCCACTGGTCAAGTCTTTTCTAATTGATTAAGAACTGCTCGTTGATCCCAAGGTCACATTCGTTCCAACTAAGCACCTTTAATTCTAAAGCAAGAATAGGTTATTATTTGTGTGATCCTATTGGTCTAGATATATGAATCACTATATGGAGAGCCATCCTGGCATCTGCTAACATGGTCGGTGTCACGAGATCAGTTAATGATAGGTCGCATAGCAAAAGCACGTGAACAAGTTAAAAAGAATAAACACTAAACAAGAAATCAACGATAAATTAAGCATTCAAGATAAACAAACCAAACATTCAAATTTTCATAATAATAGCTAATACCCAAGGGTATTAGCCCTTAAACGTCATAATCAATACAAGAGTAATAATCCTACCAAGGTAAACTAACCGAGTTAAACGAATCATACCAAAAATTGAACGAAAACTAGAGTATAGGAGATTACCAAGGTGTTTCCTATGGAATTAATAGCTTTGCTTGACCTCTTCTGCTCTTCTTGTCTTCAAAAAATCAACTTTTATGTTTAGGGTATCTAAAATATGATCAAGCACACCTAAAACTCGTTTTTAGGACTTCTATTTATACTGTCTAGAATTTGATTGATACGTTGTATTGGTTGAGGTCAATACGGCATATTGGAAGTTTCTTGGAGTAGGGACCACGTTCGATATCTTCCAGAATATTCATATACTATATATTGAATACGGCGTATGGAAGTCTTCTGGATACGGCGTATTGATCTTTATTCTTCGTGGTTTCTTGTGAAGTGTAGGGACAGATACGCCGTATCATCCTTGATGGATACGGTGTATTGGATGTCAGAACAGTTTCTTCATATTTCTTCATTTAAGCTCCAGAATGCGTGCCTTTTTGCTAATCTTCACAAAGTACTCCGTAATTACTGCAATTCTCAAATATAAATGATTAAGTATGAATTCTTGCAATAATATATATAAAATGGGTTAGAAACATGGGATAAATGATGCTATAAAAGTGATGTTATTTGATGTCATCAAATATCCCCCCACTTGAATCCTACTTGTCCTCAAGTAGCCTTTAGAAATTTATGAAAATGTATCCCTAAGGATTTTTCTGTTTAAGCATTTATTTGATTAATTACTAGTTCACAACCATACACCTCACAAAATAGGAAGATGAAAACACTCAAATCACTCAACTAATCAATGTGGTAACATGTAACTAATTCACTCAATTCCTCGGTCGTGAAGAGTATTCTATCATAGGCTTGGCAAGGATACACATCTCCACCACTAAAGCTAAGGAGTAACAAGTTTATAAAGGTAAATTAGGTTTTAAAAGGCTAAAGTGTTTTGATTACTTTTTCGAATCTCTACCGATATCAATATTCCTGAAAAGGTGACAAAGACCATACATACACACCCATAACGATGGGATAGACATATATGACTGCACTCAAACCTTAACTCGAATGAGCTAAAGAATAGGACTAGTAGTCTTTACCAAAAGTCGTAAACCAGCAAAAGCAACAAACCACATATACACATCCATAACGATGGAATAGACATACATGATTGCATTCAATTCCCTCACTCGAGTAAAACCAAGGGTTAGGAAGAAAAGTGATATAGGGTATGGATCTTCTAATCTTTCACCAAAAATTAATAAACCAACAAGGCGGACAAAATCACACATACATGGCCATAACGATGGAATAGACACATGTGATTGCTCGCATCCTCATTCGAATAAGACCTAAGGGTTAGAGATTAGGAAAGGGAAATAATTATTGATAAATTAAAATACAAAACAAATAGAATAAGTCCAAAATAAATATGGCACAAGTTGCTAGATACCTTCCTGGCCGTTCTTATGATAAAGACTCAGAAATATATACATAAACGTCTTCGATCATAGATAAGTGAAAACAACCTAAGTTGGCGTTCCTGTAACGGTCAACTTCCCATTCATCCATACTATACATACTTTTATAAAGACAAGTGGCGATATCTACCACTTTATACAAAACTTTACATCGTTGATTTATAATACATATCAACGAATAATCGATCCTTCAAATAATTCCATCGCTTTAAGTTTTAACAAACCGACTATCTTCAGAATTTCCACTTCTTTTTTATTGCGATTTTTCTAAGTTTTTCGGTATTTTTTTTATACTACGAATCTCGGTGTAATTTCACCATCTTCACGGTCATAATAACTCTGGATAATTTCTTTCATAATTCTTCATTCTTCGAATGTACCAATAATTGTGATGGTAGTAAAAATACATAAGTTTGACTACTTTTTACATTCCCATTTGCAATGTAAATGTTTCCAACCATACCAGAGATAAAAAATGACATAAGACACAGGAAATACATACTTTACACTTTAAGCAACTAGCAACTGATAAATGGACTTAATCTAACAGGGTAGGCTAAGGTGTAAAGGTGTAACGAAACAAATAGTTGGTGTTATCCTAAAAGATTGGCTCTACTGGTTTTTCTAGGGGTGTCTTACTCTTGAAATGAGAGTAAACAAAGGGTTTATACGGGGGTTAACTAACCGGTGTGGTTAGTTAATAATACAACATATATAGGCTTTTTAGGTGTAATCCTAGAAATTAACCAATTTAAACAAGTTACTCTATCTAAATCCATAGTACTCATTATTATGGTTTCGAATGGATATACCAAACCAAGTTCTAAAGTCTACAACATCACCGGCACACTCATATTTTTGTGCGATTTAGTTAAATATTCAGAAACGGATAAGGCTGAATCCTCACAAGATCTAATAAGGGTTTTGTGTGCAGGTTATGAAACTAGTAATTTCACAAAAGTATGCTTGAAAAAAATAATTAAATTTAAGCATAATTTAAGCATATTTATGTGAAAAATATGACAAGTAACGTTCTAATTCCCATCTACCCACTTAAATATACAACGTCCTTGTTGTATAGATAAAACATTAAAAACTGGAAATAAAAGAATTAGAACAAGAAACTACTCTGATATTTTGCTCGATAAATTCTCCATGTTGATTTCATGAGCAAGAATATGTGTTGAGAATGCGGGATTTAATCCTAGCAACACATTTTTGATTCCAGATAGTAGATACTTCATCAACGTTGTCGACTTCTTTCTAGCAAGGTCTTGTGCAAACTATAGGAAAACCATGCAATCCTATCTCGGATATCCTACGGTTAATAAAAACACATAAACAAATTGTACAGGAAGTCAATACGCCGTATCCCAAAACCAAAATACGCCGTATAGAACATGTGAAAAGTATCTGAAGTATGGGTCAGTCTGCCAAATATGTCGTATCATATAATGAATACGCCGTATAGACAAAACTGACAATAATGTTTTAAATATGCAGAAAAATAAAGGACTGGTAACGTCTAGAGATTCAATACGCCTTATGGTATGGAGCGGCTACGCCGTATTGATGTCTGGGACGACAGACTCTATAAAATAATTAAAAACTGATTGTGTTGTCTCCCGGGAAGCACTTTTCTTTACAGCGAAGTCTTTAAGTTAGACTTTTTTTTCAGCGTCATTCTACTCCATCTCATGCACGCTAATGTGCCCATGTGTGAGCCATTCTTCCATCTTCGGATCTCGGATAAAGTTGGGTTCTAGATTTGTTAATACAAATAAACCGTAAAAATGTTTATTTATATTTTACGATCTATCTTTGTTTTGTTAATAACAAAACATAAACTTGTCAAAAGTAGAAAATAAAATTCATTAGTTTTACACTGATAGTTTCTCTAACTCATCTATTTATCAAACCATCTTTCATATTATATTATTTACACTCAAATCGCATAAATACATTTTAGAATAAAAAATGTATACTTTACATAAAAATATATAAAAACCTTCATACATATTTACATCATAATTAACATATTTTGTCCACCAAATCTAAACATAATCTTACAAGATTTCGCATGATCTGTTAATATTTTGCAAATCAAAATTCGGATTTGATTAATGTACGCCAGTTCTGTTATAGAACACTGGCTGGTTCTGTTCTAAAATAGAACCGGCGGAACCGGGGTATAGTAAATCTCAAGTCTATAAATACCAACTCATTTCACTTGTTTAAAGCATTCATTCATGTAGTTTCTTTCTCTCATATTAAGTTAACAACTGATCTCTAATCATGTTTTCTTTTATTTTAGTGTTTTGATAGATTTTTTAATAAGAGAAGTTCTACCAGTCTTTACATACGAGATCAACTCACAAAGCTCACTTCATGGAAAAAGTCTCTCATCTCATAAAGATCTATCTGCTGATCTTGAAGCATCATTTATCTAATTTAATTAAGTTGTGTATCATATAGTGATAGGAGCATTTAGAAAAGTGTTGTGTAAAATAGTTGTGATAAGATCTATTAAGATGGATCTTGGTGTAATGCAAGTATTGTAAAGGTATTTTGTTCCTCCTTGTTGGAACATGGTATATACCTTAGTATCATATAAAGGGTAAATAGGGGTTGTTTGATTCTATAGTGTAAAGAATCCGGTATTTAGATTTGTATCGTTAAAATGTGTAAGCGACGTTGTGAGGCTTCTCTGCCGGTTAAAGGAGCATTGGTGACTAGTGGATTTGAACTCTCGAGTAGGTGACTTAGGGACTGGAGTAGGGCAAAGAAGGTGACCTTGTAGGCGAACCACTATAAATATCTTTGTCACATATCCTTCATTATTTCTTGTTTATCTTGTTAACATAAATGTTATACATTCTCACCATAAATAGATTTAAAATAAACAACCAGAAAAGTTTAATCAAAAATTTTAATTGGTAAAACTATTCAATCCCCCTTATAGTTTTCCACAAATGGTATCAAGAGCAGGTTATTAAAGTTTTTAAAATAAACTGTATTTTAAAATTTTTACAAAAAAAGACGATCAAATAAAATTTGAAAACTATAATTATTTTAGATCTATTATGTTATTTGTTTTCTTAAAATCTCTTTGAAGGATGATCAAGGAAAATGGGGAAACTGTTGCTCTAAGACAATATTTTGTCTTGGCCCAACAAGCCGGTTCCACCGGTTCCATCCCAGAAAGGAACCGGCTAGGCTTAGACAATAGAAACGCGGATCTGGCCAAAAAATCTCTCTGGACTAAAAACTTTAAATGGGCCGATTTACAATAAAAAGGGGTTGGGCTTGTATTTCTAAAACACTCTTTGGACATCTCTCTTTGGGTCAATGTGAACAACTCATATAAACCATTTTCGTCATTAAATTTAAAAAAATATATAGTTCAATAACAATTTTTTAAATAATAATAATAATATATTTTCTTCATCACCTATCGCAAATCCACAATGAAAAAAAAGGTACGCAATCTCTTATCCTTTCTGATCTTAGTTGCTCATATTCTATCTATGAAACAATTGTAAAGTGATATGTGATCTATTCTTTTAAAATACTATTGTGTTATTTTTTAGTCTAGCACACTCTTGCAACTTCTTTCTCGAATCCCTTATTCAAATTCAAATCTTGTCCGTGATACGATGATTGAACACAAAATCTCAAGTATTAAGCCTGACTATTCAAAATTCAAAATCTCTTTCACCTTTTCCCATAAAAACCAATAGCTCATCCCCTCTAATATAAAAATCTCTCTTCTCCATCATCTATCATTCATTTCAAAAATCAAACCTCCTTACTATCCCTCTTACTCAAAAATACCGATCAACTCATATAAGCCCTCTTAGAGATTCTAAGTCTGAACCGCTGAAGGTATTGTCACGTAGTTCCTTAAGAATTTGGTCTTTTAGTTCAAAGCTATCATTGTCATCGATTTTAGGCCTAGAAATTCCTGATCCATAGTCGGCTCGAGTTTTGCTCATGTATTGCTCCATGGTTTCCGCTTCGTTTCCGCAACTTCTTCCTCTGAATATTCTTCTTGGTCAGAAAATAGATCAAAATCAAGCAATCTCAATTCGTCAAGACTTAGTGTCTTAAAATGCTTCCTAGATGATTGAAATTCTCGTTTCGGATCTTTGAAAGGCGTAAATAGTTCATTTGTTGAACTCCTTGTTATGCACTACCTAAAACAGATGATAAACAATCAGTAGGATAGGCTTTGCAGGAAGAAAACACAAATATACAAAAATCGAATGCAAAAATTAAAGCTTCTGTTATTGTATCAAATGATCGATACGCCATATTCAATAGGTCTTAATACACCGTATTGTTCTTTTGAATGAATATGCTGTATTGGATAAGAAGGTTGGATATGCTGTATCCAATGGAAGTGGATACGCCGTATCGAGTTATCAACCAGAACAGTGTATTTAGAATACAATTAAACACACAAATAGTTAAACTAAGCAAACAGTACAAGCAAACAATACACAAATATACATAATTATACACTAATCTAAATTATGCTAATCCTAAGGGTTAGATCTAATCTAATGCTAAAAACCAAAATATCAAATAAAAATTTGGAAATATCATTATGTATAAAAGAAGGTTGGATATGCTGTATTCATATGAAATGGGGGATATGCATCCGTATCGAGATTATTTATTCACAGAACAGGTTGGGTGTATTTAGAATACAATTAAACACACAAATAGTTAAAAACTCTAAGCGAAAAGTTCAAGCAAAATCAATACCCTACAAAAGATACATTATTATACACTAAAAGAGTCTAATTGCTCCATCTATATCTAAGGGTGAATGGTTTGAGGGATCTATTTTGCTTAATTTGGCGTAAATAAAAACAAAATTTCTCAAAATAAAAAAAATCGCTCAAGGAGGCTTTGCATTAAAGATAAATGGAAAAATTTTCACTCTCGGCAAACGGACATGCCCAGTATTAAACTTGATGTTTGGTCATTGTACTGTAGGTTATTATTTATTATCAAGTATTTTCTATTTTTTGTTATGCCAAAACTATACGCTAATTAACAACACTATAAGGGCAAAATGTACTTCGAATCAGACTGTATATAGCTTCGTTTGTGGGTAATGATGTTTTTATAGATGTTAGAGGTAGGTGAGTATATGTTCGAATCGATTGAAGGGTGGAATAAGGTAAATCTCTCACATAGTAGTTCTTACGGTATTTTATTTATCCAGAAATGTTAGTACTAATCTACTCTGAAATATTCTAAATTATTATTTTAATTGAGTAACCCGTAAAATCACATTCTGGTGAATGCAAAGAGGGGGGGAATCGAGGTATGGATTACGCAACACTCACCAGCTAACAAACTATCGAACATGAACTATAATACGCACAACATAATCATACGACCAAGAGTGTCAAATCAACCTGGTCTGCGGTTTTGTCTGGTGGGAACAGGTTGGGAGTGAACTTGGTCGAGATGTCAACTATCCGCGGCACTTAATCCGTGTGGGTGATAACAACTGACAGAAGATCAATTAGGATATGCAACAATATTCTAAAGAATGTGACGTTTAATTCGCCGATTTATATTTTAATCTCGTAGATAGAGTTAAAAACCGATAGCCGATAGAGTTACCAGTGAAGTGGTTTTTGTTATGGATGGATTTGTAGATGTTGGGGTAATTTTTGCTATTTTTAGAGAAAGGGTTGGTATTTGTGTGTTGACTTTGACGATACGTTTCGGCCGGCACAGTCAACTATACGGGGGAGAAAGACTGTAGGAGAAGAAAAAGAAGAAAAAAACGAGAAAGCTTGTGTGCGTGGGTGTGTAGTGTTGTTGATGTATGTTTGTTGAATAGAATGCCCGCGTTATTATTTAACCTTTTCAAGAAGATTTGTCCTCGATAGAGGAAAGAAAGAACGCTTCAGTATATGGTTTTATTAGAGTAATTAATGTTATTGTCTCGATTTACGAACCGCGAACGCTTTTCAGTAGAAGAAAGTCTTAAGCCGAAAAACGAAAGAAAGTCCAATGTACTTTATCACGTGTTTAGCTCCGAACCTAAGAAGTAGTTTATCCGACGATTCACTTTGTTATAGTTAGATGAAATTCATTAAACGACAAGACTATTTCATAGAAAGAGAAGCCAGGTCAAAATTATTGTGACCATTGTCTTGGAGCTTTGTGATTGTTGTTCAAAAGTTTTCAAATCAAATCCTACCCCCTCCTCGTCGTTTGTTGAAAAGTTAACACTAGATGTTATTTTTTATGTATTAGAATTCAAGAATGATAAAGGTTCTTTAATATCCGGCCCGACTATATGTAAGTTTATCGTTTTGGCGGAACTGTGGATGGAAGTATCTATACATCCAATGAGGATTTGTGATGTGTAAAATTCCACTCTTTTGTCGCGTTTCTTTGATCGCCCCATCCAATGCATGTCATGTAAGATATGCTCTACAAGTATAAATATACGCCCATTTTAGCTATGTATCTTATTACTTTTTCTGTGTATAATTTTGTATTTTTTGTTTTGTTTCGCAACTTTATGTAACTGTTGATTTTATAATTAATGTTTTCCCTTGACAGCTTTCGTCCTTTCTTTTTTTTAAGATCAGCGAGCATTCCGGGTTAGTTCTCAGTCCGGGGTTTTTGCCATCCTCAGGTTGCCAATTTAATTTATTGTGGCTATTCGGGTGACAGGAACGATTGTGTGATTCTATACGCTGATTGGCCGTTTGCTGTTTCCCTATTTTTGTGACATGACAATGCAATTGCGCTAGTATGTGTTTGCTGAACTCCCGCTAGCTCTAGACCATGTGCTTCGGGGCGTGTAACGCCTCATTAGCCTTTATACGAGTATCAGAGGTAGGATCCCTTAACTATGTCACACCCCGTTAAAAGTTCCATCGTGTCTAATTATTTTTTGATTTATAAAGACCCCATTCTATTCACTATTATATTGAATTTTATCGTTACGTCATGTTGAATTAATTTGACTTTTTCTTAAATAAAGATCGGAGGCGGGACGTCGGGCGGAAGAAGCACGCAACGTTTTTTTATCCGCATTTAAATATTGTGAGATAACAAAAAACAAAAAATAAAAACCAAAAAAAAAATAATGTCCAGGGACGTGATTTTTTTTTCAACACCCGTCTAGGTTTTTATCTTTTGTTATTCTTGAGTGTTTTCCTTTCCTGGTGTCGTGTCTTACTTGTTGTCGTACTGGTTGCTTTGTTCATTTTGGGTAATTCTTCCACCTTACAAAAAGGTTTTGTTAGACGGTGGTTATCCGGCAATTTTCAAACTAATATGGTCTTTGGATTATATTATTTCTAAATAAGTTCTACATGTATATATTGCGTATTTCTATTTTATCATTTTAAAAGCCGCTCTTCAGCGCTTTATGTTTCGTAGTCTTAGGTACACTTCTCATTTGCGTGGATTCTTACGTTTTTTTTTTGGTTTCTTTTTCGTAGTGGCGTTAAACAATTTGACGTGTTGTGTGTTTTTCGCATTTTAGGTCTAAACGGAGAAAACCCCGGAGAAACCCGGAGTTCACCTGTTGCATGTTAACCCTTAGTTATTATATGACTGTGTGTGGCTGTTAAGTCGCGCTAAAAATTTTGCTGCATCTCCCCCCTACTCCAAACGCACACACAACTCACATTTAATTAAATGTGGTGTAGAAGGGAAAATTTTCTTTCACCTTTAGATTCAAAGTTTCTATTTCAAATTATTTGCAAGACATGACATTTTTGTAATAATCCTTCCTTGAACCAGACTTGTTCTCTTATCACTTCTATGCCTTTGATATCGGTGTTAAGGACCAAAATGGCCTGTACTATCATTCTTTATATGATGCATGTTCCTTTTATTTCAGAATGGCTAGAAGAAAATATTATTTATTTGTTTCCCATTTTTGTGCTTATACTAGACGCGAAACCACTAGGACATAGGAACCATGGTTCCATTTTTCTTGCAAGCATGGTTCATGTAAATACTCTGAAAACACTAAATCCCTTACACTATAAATACCACATGATAGAAGGTTTATGCCATTTTACACACACAAGCCTCATAAAGTTTTTCTTCTCCTCCCCTTTCCTTATTTTGGCCACGGCAACAAACAACAACAACAATCAATTCATAGCTTTGATTTTTATCAAGATCCAAGCATTCTAAATCCATTTCTAACTATATCTAAGGGTGTTCCAAGTGGTTGGTTCTTTGGTTTTCAAGGTTTCTTCAGAATTGAAATAAAAAAATAAAGCGCTAGGGTTTCAAATATATTTGGGGGGATTTGCTCAAGTCTTGACGTTGTTTATGTTTATAGATCTAAGTGGTCTGAATCTGAATTATTTCTTTATCATTTGTAAGCTTTGTGAGATCTCTTGAACCTCCTTTCTGACTTTCTCTTTCTATTCTTATGCTCTAGGTTTTTTAAAAATCCTGTTGTAGTTTGTGAGTTTAAATTTTCAAAAATAGAAATGAAATGGTGTGTGAAATATGAAGTTTTTATGCTTTTTTTATAATAATTTTTTGATAAGGATAAGGCATGAGTGGATTTGTATGTTGCAACAATGATGGAGATGGGATTAGGATAGATATAAGTGTGGGAAGTTGTTGTTGGGTTGCATTAGTAGTGAACGGAGATTAGGTTAGTTGATGAAGCACTCATTGTGGGAAGTTGATGGTGTTGGATTTGTGGAGAGCGTTTACGAAAAATAAGGTTGCTGATCCGAATTTGTTTTAGGGTTTTGGGCGACTTAAAAATGTTTTCATTAGCCGAGAAGCTAGATTGCAGATAGCTCATTTTGTATAGATAGTTTTTCATATCTCAAACACTAAAATCAGACTTAAAATGGATATCCGAGTGAGTCCGCTCAAAAAGAATAAACTTGAAACAATTGTTCGGCCAAAAAACTGATTTTAATTACGAATCGGATCATAAACGAAATTGACATTTGACCCCTTTCGAGTCCGTTTCGCCAAAGTGTAAAATACATAAGACATGGCCTAAAAATGTGTCGTTTCCCTTCCAAAGTCGCGAAGTTGTGTTAAAAGAATGTTTATGAGTGGAGACCAGACCTAGTATTGTTGGCCATGATTATTTTGTCAGAATATAATTTGTATGTAATTAAAATGTGTGTTTCAAACGCGGGTTAGGTATATCGTTCTAGGGTTCGAAACCTTAGATGAAATATTAATGCAGTGATTTGATCTTTTGCGAAGGTGTTAGGGTTTTCTGAATGATAAAGCGATACGTTGCACGTTGACTTAAAAATAGTAAGTTAGTTGACGATATTAGGAAAAATAGAAAAGTGAAAAGTAGGCACCTAGGTTCGTTAGTGCGTTTGAGTGAATGATGGGATTAGAAAATTATAGGGGTCGGTTATTAAACCTTCCAAACTTAGAACTTTCCAAAAAATCGCAAAGTTTCCTAAAATAGTAACTTTCGAAAATGACAATTTTCGTAGGAATGAGCGTTTAAGTTTATATAAACCTAATGAGGTTCATAAAGACAGTTTTGTTAATAAAACTGTGAAGCACAAACACATATGGATGTTATTTCTGTTATAAAGTTTTTATGACGTTTCGTTCATTTATTTCTCGTTCTAAAGCGCGTCTTCATAAATTAGGTCGTAGAGTTTAGCGTCGTATCGGTTACTTTTGATCTCTCGTTGATTTCTATCTCATTGTTTGCTTAGGTAAGTTCATATCCTCGATTTACATGTTGATATATTTACCTTAGAATGTTAAGGGAGAGAACATGCGCGTTTACAAATTGTTTAATCTTTGAATTCAAACTTCTAGTATTTGTTTGTTTGCGAACTCGATTAATAAATTATTGATATCAAACTTTGTTTTACTTATGGAGTGCATTACTTTACGCTTTTCTGTTTGAAAATATGTGGTTACTTTTATATAGACCAAAGTACTTTAGGTCATTGTTGAGAAGAATGTTTCCCTGTTTACGTGTTTGCCTAAGTAGTATTGAAACTTGGTATTGCCTGGTTATCATGGAACCGTTAGGTTACTTTAGATTAGTTGGATTGGTAAGTGAGGGGGGGGCCGCGAAAAAATTTTCATTCGCGTGTTGTAAATAGATCTATTGGGACAGTAATCATTTCCCCGTCGGGTTTGGTATATTCTTATTGGATTGTGGTAACTTGACGGACTGTATTCGAGACCAACGGACTCGTATACGATGTGGGTGATACGGCGAAAAGCGCCCATGATTGCGACCCATAAGGCCTGTTTATTAAGCTATTATGCATGCTTCAAATTACATTTAGCCTCGGTGTTTTCATGAGCTATAGTGCAACAGTAAATTACCTTTTATGTGAAGTTGTATCTGTTATAACTGTCACATGCGTTTTATAACTTGTGGTCCATACTGCTTTCGTTGAATACGTGTTAAATTGCATAAATAGACTTTCTATAATACTGTGAGTTGAATAAGCAATTATTTACTAAACGTTTTTTATTGTCTAGCAAATGGCTTTACTTAAAATCCGATGAATTCACAATCTTTATTGTCGTGACGTTTTAAAGCATGTTGTTTCAGGTGTTAGCCTTGGACTCTCTGATGTGTGATTGGAGTCGGTAGCGCATTATGATATCACTTTCAAAGACTTATATTATCATTCATACTCGTTGTCTTTGAGAAAACCTTAATATTTTCGCAACGTTTTTTAAATTCTTTCAAATCTTTTAAGACTGTTTATCCATTTTTTTTTAATCAATACAACGAGTTATGTTTTCAAAAACGTCTCATTAGTGGTCGTTCCCTTGATTTATGTGATGTATAATTATGCCGTCTCACTGCCCCGGACACGTGTTTTCGTCCGGGCCCCCTTTGTTTGTTTTGGGGGGTGGACTATACCAATAGAGATAACGTATATGCATTATGAAGTTTACACCAAAAATATACAACACTATTAGAAGTAAAAGGTTCAATCGATTTGTGCCTAAAATTCTCAAAGTGCATGTTTGGTTCTTATCTCAAAGAGATATTCATGATACCTGTGTGACATATAGGGTCGAATAGTTTTTGTAAAACGTGGTTCTACTCGCGCTTTCCATCTTGATATACCGATATCGTTGTTGTGTTCTAATGTACCAACTGAGGAAAACACAAAACACCACCAATCAAAAGAAACTATTGCTTATGATAATCAAGTGAAGCGGCTACCATGGTGCATATGACAGTTCGAACTTCTCTAAATGTTAAAAGTTTGAATGGATGGATTTCAGGATATGCAAAAGCATATGCATTTTTTTCTTATGAGCATGCAGTGTGGTTTATGTTTAAAGCACACAAATTTCATGTGATGGTGGTGATTATGCTATTATAGGAAAGTATCAGGAAGTAGCAATAAGTGGGAAATGTTGACCCATGTTTGTAGGAGGTTAATCCTGAATGGTATGTGTCGTTACACTATCTTTACTATTTGATATAAAACCTTGAATTCTTACTAAAGAATTATTCAAATTCTATGGAAATAAGTATATGGCCTGAGGTGCCTCTAGAAAAAAGTTCCTTGATGGTAATTTAAAAGCGATTAGCAAATGTGGTCGATTCTAGACCTGTATGGAACAATACAAGTGTACTTCTTTGTATACGGTGGTCAGATTAACAAGAAAAAAATGACATGGGTGAGGCTATTTTAGTCTCTTGTTCAAGTGACAAACTATTTCCCTTTTGGAAAATATTCTCAAGCATACATTGAAAACATTAGAAGGAAGATGTTTTAACTCTAGTAGAGTTGCGAAAAGTCATTTGCGTATGATGAGTGATCTTTAAGGAGCAGGAAATTAACAAGTAAGAGAACAATGTTGAGTGAGTACGTATGTTGTCATAAGCATGGTCGGTAGTGCTAGAAATACAACTCCCACAACGCCTTACATAAGAACAAGAAGCTGCAAGTATAACATCATGAGAACATCCAAGGCCAATCCTAGCACTAGATCACTTATGCAAAATTGATTGATGGATGTCTCCATCAAGTGGTAAATTTGAGTCTTGAAATATGGGATTTTAAGGCAGTAGAAGTTAGGTGTTATAAGATCAATGGTGTCAGAGACACAAGTGGTTCAGGATATTGGCTCTCAGACAACCCTCTGAAAGGTCATGTATATTGTTAATGATATTGTCAATTCATATTTTATGTCGACCTCTAAACTGAGTGATTCAACCATATGGCATGCTAGACTTGGTCATGAACACTTTAAAAGAATGCAAAATATGTCTAAGAATGGGTTAATTCCAGCCTTTGATTTGGACATTGAAAAGTGTAAGGCTTGAATCTTGACAAAAGTCACTAAGAAACCTTTTTTAAGTGTAAAACGTGAAACTAAAGTTTTAGAGTTAATACATAGTGATTTGTATGTGATTTGCCGTACAACTCTTCTATGAGGAATAAGAAATACTTTGGTGAGTTTAATTGATGATGCTTGATAGGCTTTGTCATGAGTTTATTGTAACATTATAAGGTATGAAGATTAGGATCAATTTTAAAGTGTTTAAAACTGCGAAGTATGAAGATTTGCAACAGAAGGAGCCTTAATTAAAAGAGCTTAGAACTAATAAGGAAGGAGATATCTGCATGAGTGCATCATATTTTTGGTGTTGAGTGTTATTCATGAATGGCTTTCTCCCTATATACCACAACAATAATAGAATCTCCTAAAAGAAATAATGGGTATTGAAGAGATGGTGAATTTCATGTTGCATATTCTAGTTGTTGAGTAACGGGTTCTAAAAGTGAAGTTATGGTTAACAACTCGCTATTTATTATATAGGGTTCTTAATAAAAGGAACATGACTACCCCTTATGAACTCTGGACAAAAATGAAACCAAACATGAACTATCTTAGGGTTTGGGTTGTAGGGCAATTGTAAGACTAGCCCTAATCTAAAGCTGAAAGCTTTGGGTGATAGAGGTATAGATTGCATATACATTGAATTATGTAAGCATTGTCAAGGCCTGTTGTAGTTATATGTTATTGAGAAGTGTGTGTATAATGAATCGCTGTTTTAGTTAATGTCAGTAGAGAAAACTGAATCAAGGACGAGCAAATCTCTCGGTGAGATTTAGAATATTATCTAAAGAGGAACGCAACTTCCAGAAGTAATAGGATTTCTATATAGGCAAATGGAATGATTGATAATACTTGGACGTGAAGAAGAAAGGTCCTCTGAAAAGGTTGTGGTTTAACTCAATGCTAAGCTGAATGAAAAGCAAAAGAAATGAGGACTCCTAGAGTCTGTTTTGGGACCTAAAGTTTGTCAATTATACGCTTATTGAAGGAACAGGTATGGGTCTCTAACCAACGCCTCTCGTTATCGCTTTAATGTTGTCGATGAACCAAAAAACATTTGCTGAAGAAATGATGTGTCCGCCATAGATGTTGTCTTTCTGGAGATAGTAGCGCGAATATGTGGTTGAGATAGTATTACATATGGCAACAAAACTTGGGTGTTGCGATGATTCGGCCAGCTAGTTGCAAACGTTTTGTAGTTGCTAAGTGGTCTTCTCAATAAGAGAAGAGTGAAGTAGATGGAAACTGTATTGAAAAGTTCAAAGCTATATTGGTCGTATCAGGGATTTAAAACAAAGTCAGGGATTGAGTACTAATTTAATACTTATGCAGCAATTGGTAGGTAGCATACTCATTAAGATCATGCTGATTGCTTTGGTATCATATCAAAATATGGATCGTATTTACTAGATAGTGTTGATGAGTTGACAACATTCTTGGAATGGTGCGAAGTTTAGATGAGGAGGTATTTACAGGAAAGACAACCTCAGGCTGATGAAGAGTGGTTTTTTTCCATTAGGTATCTTTAAAAAAATATTGAAAAATTTGTATATAACATAAATTTGATAAATAACTGTATAGGATGTTGTAATGTTTTTATATATTAGTAGATGACATGCTGAGATTGGGGGACTGGTGCCCAGTGTTCAGGTTGACTTATGATGCGTAACGATTTATTTAATAGATAGGTTTCTATGTTTATAATATGGACTACTTGGTCTAACTAATGCACTACACGAAACAAAGAACCTGAAAGTGTTGAGGTGCTGGTCTGTTAAATACGAGGTCGTTCCCAAGAGCTAATGGGCGGTCTAAAATCTGAGTTTTATTTGTCACGATTTGAAATTTTTAATTAACTAAAATGCAATAAATAAAAGACGGAATTGAAATGAGGTTTTTACTTGTCAAAGGAAAGACATGTTAACCTAGTTATTTGCTTATTAACACAATGATTTTATTTCCTAGCGTAATGTCTAACTCATGTTTTAAGTGGTGGTTCTAATATCATTAGGTCCAATTTATAGTTGCACCATAACCTATAACTCCTATGATCTCGATCTCATTGTTCACGGAAATCGGGTATCTAGTTCATAGTCATTAAACTCCCAAATACCTTAAAGACTTATCTAATCGTCGTACAATCTCTATTTTTGACATTATAAAAACCTCAGTATAATATCAAAGGTTTGCCTGCGTTGTTAAGTGCTATCTAATTTGCAGGATGGTGAATGGAAAACGCCTACAATCAAAAGGATGCCAACCTACTCGAAGTAACCTATGCTCTTGCTTTTTAATTGTTCAAAACCTACTAACTAGCTAGTAGCTCTAACATATCTTTCGTACTATCCAAAACTCATAGGATCAATCACAAGCATTAATAAGTATTTCCACATAT
Source organism: Tanacetum coccineum (assembly GCA_026074375.1). Lineage (NCBI taxonomy): Eukaryota > Viridiplantae > Streptophyta > Magnoliopsida > Asterales > Asteraceae > Tanacetum > Tanacetum coccineum. Next base: position 20,986 of record BQNB010023170.1, on the reverse strand, counting down.
ATGACCATTAAACGAGAAATAGCCAACATTGATAATGAATAATAAATTCATAACTAGGCTAACACATGAAGTGTTTAGCCACTCATAGTGTAAAATATAGAAATAACAATGTAATAAATCATGGGTGGATTAAATATTAAATTCGATACAATTACTTTATGTTTGACTAAAACAAATGATGAAGTGAAGTGATTTCTCCCTTGGAAAATGGGCGTACAATGAAATGAAGATTTGATTGTTGAATCTCTTGTTTCCAAAGTTTTTTTTTTTTTTTTTATTGATTTTTTTGTTTTGTTGTTTTTTATGCAGCAGATGTGCTTAAGGAGTTTAAGTTTTATTTTGCAAGATGTTTTTGCAGCGCCATGGCAAAATTTTTCAATAATTTTATTAGGACTTCCTTTTATAAGATCCCAGTTTAGTTGAAACAAAATATTTGAATAGGGTATCTTTTTTTTATGTGTTTATTTTCTATATTGGTATTTTTTTAACAACACCTAATTTAAGCAACAATAATAAAAAAATAAAAAGGAGGTATATGAACCTTGATTTTGCATGAAAACGCCATTTGGTGTAGATAAGCACCTAACCATCCTTCTAGAGTTTTGTGGAGAGTGAATGACAAATTTAGCTGATCAAGGGCTTGTATATATAGATTCGACTTAGTTACGCTGTAACCCTAAGTGAGGAGTTACGACGTCACCTCCTTTATGCTTGAACAAATCACCAGACTTTGTGCTTATGGTCTTGCGACTGTAACCTCAAAGGGATTAGTTTATTCGTAACTATTTCTGAAACTCACGAGATTTTATTCTTCTAAAGTTCTGTGTAGTTGTGATATAACCAGATCTTCCCATTATCTCCCGGCGGGATGAGTTACGGTGTAGCCTGACGGGGTCGTTACATCATAATCTCCGTGATGTAAGTAGACTTAGTGTGTTCTAAAACATCAATAAGGGTTACGACGTAGCGTAGTGAGGGCGCAGAACTTACGCCGTAACTATGGTCTGGTCTTGCATCTTGTATGTAATTTTCTTTTGAGTCACCTTACAATTCTGTGTCTTTTCATTCCAATGCTTAAATTTTACCTAAAAATATGAAGGGATTAAGGACATATACCTATAAAAAATATAACAAATATGAACATTTTATACGGGAAATTAATACTAAAATATGTATTTAAATGTATATTTAATGTATTAAATATCACCCCCACATGACTTATATACTTGCCTGTCAACTAGAATCTTTGAATTATTCTAAAAGATATCTCCAAGTTATTTGGGAAGACTTTAGATTTAAAAAATACCTTATACTAGAAACATTCAAAGGCCGGAACACCTCAGGAAAGGGGAACAAAAACATCTACTTCACTAGTCTATGTGTTTGTATTTTTGGAGGTGATCACATAATCTGGTCAGTAATACCATGATTCTATCATAAGGCTTGTCAAGTATACCAAAACTCCACCGCACTGAGCTAAATGGTTTTAAAGACAATTCTTATGTAGGAAAGATTGGTTTGAGTGAACAATTATTAGATAGGCTAAGGCGGAATGTAAATCTTGAGAGAGCAATTTTCACATCATGTAGCTAAAGCAAAGACCTAGAGAAAACCACAATGTGGAACTTAGTGCTTGTGATTTTTATGTGTTATACTAAAGTACTCAAAAAAAGTTATTATTAAATGCAACTAAGAATGATTAAAGGGGAGAATAGACATGGGATGCACATTTATAAAGGTGTAAAAATACAAATGAACAAACAAGTAGTCTACATTCCACAATCTCCCCGTCATTAGTTATCGTCCATCTAAAAGTCCAAGTATAAAGACGTGAGAATTTGATCATCATAAATAATGATGAGCTAGTGTTCTAATAGTGTAGATGTCCAATAATACACTAACTCAACCTTCAATCCAACTTGTTGGTTTATAAACGCACCAACACTTAAACATCCTTATGACTACATTACGATGGTGATCCTACATCATAACTAAGTTGATTTATAATTTTACCAACACTTAAATACTCACATGCTGAGAGAATTTCAAATTTCACCTTTATTCATAATTTTTGTAGCATTTGATGTCAATACTAACACAATATTCACCACTTAGGAAATGTAAAGATCTATATCAAAAGTAATAATGGCATCGTGGGGTCTTCATCGATCGAAATGTAAGTCTTCCAGGTAAGTGTAATTCCCGAACCCCTCTACTAAACCAAAAACTTAGGCAACTAGCAAATCCTCGACTATGGATTATAGACTAATTGACGGTAAGCTATAGGTGAATGTGGGGCTGTTACCGGATTACATACATATATGGGTTGTAAGAAAAATGAAAGAGAATGAGCTCAGTGAATGGGCTTTAACTGTATAGGGTTAATGAGTGAAAACAAAGGTATTTTCGTGGTTGACAGGAGCAGAGTAGTCAATGTGATAAGTTGATAAACACACACAATGTAACACATATGGGCTGATTTGGTGTAAATCCTAAAATATTGCCTTCTTGAACTATTTGTCCTAATTGCATCAAGAAAAACTCTCAGGCAATACTCGTCTAGAGGACTTTTGTTAATGATTTGTAAGGGTCAAGTTCTAGAGTCTACGCGTATAATGCGGTTGACTAGACTTGTATATATTTGGGGATTTGTGTCATATAAGAAAAAGATATAGTCTAGTCAATTACAATGACAATGTGATGAAGGGTAGTTTGTGCTCGACAAAGATCTAATCTAGTTTGGTTAAGAAAAACATGTCAGATTATTTTAAAATTGACATAATTTTTCAAAATAAACTAGACATAACAAAGGAAAATGTAGGTCAAGTGGTAATTCTACTCCCGTCCTCCCACTTAAAATGTACAATGTCCCTATTGTACGAAAAATGGAAAAATTAAAGATAACGAGTAGAATTAGAACAAAAGACTCTGTTGAATTTGCTCGATATGATCGAAGATATACGTAATGGTACGTGTGCCGCTTTGAGATCCATGAGAAAACTTGAGTTCTGGATTCACTTAAACAACCGCATGTATTATACTAGAAATACACAAAGTAAATGAAATACGATAACTAAAGAATCTTAACTCACTTTACTCGTAGGAATCACGGTTGCATATAGCTATGTAACAAGCTTTTTAAAAATCCATCAAGTCTCCGGAAGTAGACGAGTGAAGTTCGTGAGGATTTTCCAGGGAACAAACCACAAGTTCAAATATGAAAATACCTCAAGGTGTTAGAGTTTAGTGGAATGATAATTTTTTAGAATAAACCTTTCTACAGGAGATAGTAGTATGGAGAGAAACGTTATGATCCGTGCCATATTAACCGTAATTAAGTGACACGCTGAGGCGATGTTAAAAACTAGTAAACACAGTCTACAAACGTAACATAGGTTTGCTGATTATCCTATACCGTGAATACATGTTCTATACGTATCGAGAAACCTATATTGAGGACTGTTCCCATCAAATGTAGTCTACAATAAAAAGATAAACAAACAAACCCAAGCGTAAAATGCTATAAATTAAGAACAACACATAAGTAAAAATAGTAGAACTTGGGTGTATGGCCTCCCACGAAAGTGCTTATTCTTTGATTCGATTCAACGAGCTACTACCGCACTTAGTTTATAAGTATTAGGGTGTTTATCCCCTCACGTTGAAATCAACTATTGATGAATGTCGCAATTAAAACAATAACGGGGGTAAATTTTGCAACGGGGTTCGGGAAATGCTGATATTAAGATTATATGAAGAAGAATGCTCTGTATCCCACCTATCATAATTGTTTGGTAGAACATGACTGGAATGCGTGTTCACTCTGTGTTGGGGTTTGTATGATAGCGGATGGATTGCAAAACTACAATTGTTTCCACGTTCCTGAGTGTTCTGTTGGATCGGTAGGGTTGAAATAACGAGTGTCATGATATAGATTCAATCGCTTATGCTAGATCCGTTTCATTATAATGTCGGCTTGATGAATATTATCAGTCAAGGAATCGTCATAGAGTCCTCATCAAATACTTTTGAAATCTATAAATATGGTTGTGAGCTGGTGCTACAGTATCTTTGTCGGGTGGTTGTGATACGTATGGCTTGAGAGGTTCATAAAGGTTGCAATTACTTCAGGTAACATATATAGTGGAGACACTAGTAATTCTCATTATCTTGGAATAGAAGAAGGTTTATGTGTAGTATTAGGGATAGAGCCTAGTCTGTATCTGTTCACCGTATCTCCTCCATTAATCTCTCAGTCAAATCAGTAGGGCAAATCCCAATTAAAGACAAAAGGACAAATGTCATCGCGCGATGCTTAGTACACGTGATGATAATGTCTTACAGATCACTCTCTATCAAATGCTCATTATTCATGGATGATTAGCTCTTCAATGATGAGTGCCTCCGCGGGCTAGTAAGAAATGCATATCAAGGAAAGGGATACTTAGAGCACTATATATATATTAATCTTAGAAAGAGATAAGTAAGTACAGAACCACGGTGTAGATACTCCACAATCTAATCCATACGGCTAATGTATATAAAGAATAATGATTAGAGGAATGGAAGGTAGGGTTAATGGTTCTAGAGTGTAGAAGACGTGTAACTGAATTTGTGCCTAGATGATTCTCAACGGGCTTATAAAACCTTCTCTCTTCAACATAAAACAATATTTTTTGTGCTTATCGAGTTTTAGCTGTTTAGAATTTAGCTTAATTTAGTTGTAGCGCTTATGCAATTAAAATATTCTGAAATGAGTATTTTATTCTTATAGTTAATTTGTATACTTTTAGTTTTTTAAGGCATTGTTAATCCAATTTGAGTTTTAAGTAAAATCCTTTTTTAAGTTTTCATAAGTTGTTTTATTGATATCAGTAAGCTGCTATTATTCATAAGCTAGTCTCACATAAGCTCTCACAAGTCTCTACGCTTTTGCTAGAAGCTCAATTCGGTGTCCTCTATTAGGCGCGTAAATTAAAATTAGTGAAGGGCTTAATACTCTGTGTGCTTGTTGGGATTGTGAGCTATGTGGAATCAATTTCAAGGAATCTAGACTGAATGATTAAAACATATGTAAAACGAAGGTATTTTTTTAGTTTATAGTGGTCTATTGTGTTTAGAGAGATATTTCAAAGGGGGGAAGAGTTTTTGCATCGATTGGGATACACTTTACAAGGATGCTTCCTTTCTTAGTCTTTCCTGATCTTCTAAAAATCGTTTGTGGTATTTCCAATAAGCATTAATATGTCTACAAATGAGTTTAGGTTTTGTCATTTACAGATTCTTTGGAAAAAAAAAAGAAAAAAGGGTCATTTACGCCGTTCGTATTGGGCGATTGGGATACTACCGTAATTGAGGGAATTTTTTAGAGTCTTAAGGACCATGGTTGTTTTATTTGAGATATCTTCTAGTGTTAGATCTTTTTGATTATGGCATATTAGTCTTTAGGATAACGGCGTATTGGGTCTTCTAAATCCTTCGTGGTTATCTGTGAAAGTGTAGGCACGGAAACAGCAGTGTTAGCTTCCTTGATGGTATACGGAGTTAGTATAGAATGTCAGACAGTCAGTTTCTTATATATCGTTCTGTTTTAGCATCCCAATATGGAGTGCTTTTAGCTAATCTTCACTAAGCTACTCCATTAATTATTGCAATTCTTAAATATAAATGATTAAGTAATAATTCTTGCAATAATTATACAAAATGGGTAATTTACATGGGATAAATGATGCTATAAAAGTTCGTATTGTGACTGTTCATCAAATATACCACCCACTTGATTCTACTTGTCTCATATTAAGCCTTTAGAATAGTCGTTAAAATATGTTTTACAAAAGATTTTTACGTTAAAACATTTATAGTTCTACGTACAAGTACACAACCCAAACACTCATGAAAATAGGAGACCGGAAAACACTCAAAACATCACTCAAATATCTATGTGGTAAATGTATAACTAATTTGCTCATTGCTCTCGGTCGGGTGACGTATTTATTTATAAGCTGGGCAATGATACAATCTCCACCACTAGAGCTAAGGAGTAGTGTTCAAAAAGGTAAGAGGGTTTAATGATAAGGCTAGGGGTTGATCATTCTAACAATCTTTCACTAAAAGTACCACACCAAACCCAAGTTGATGATAGAAACCACCTACATGCCGTAACGATGAAATAGACATGTGTGTTTCGATCACATCTCATTCGAGTTTAACCAAGGGGTTAGGATGAAGAATGATATAGGATATGGATATTATACTTTCACCAAAATAAATTTAAAACCAACATGGCTTCGGAAATCATGAATCTTGGTCGTAACGACAAGAATAGACATGCATGACTCGATCACATCCTCATTCGAGTAAAACCTAAGGTTAATGATTAGGAAAGGGAAATAAATTGTTGTTAAATAAAAATTACAAAGAAAATAGATTAAATCTAAAACAAATAAGGCACAAGTTGCTAGACACTTTTCCCGACCGTTACCATGAAAAAGACACGACTATTTATGCACGTCTTGATAATAGATCAAAAACAACAACCTAAGTTGGCATTCCCGTAACGGCCAACTTCCCAATCATCCCATACTTTACAAACATTTACAAGACAAGTGGCGATATCTACCACTTTATACAAAACTTTACATCGTTGACTTATAAGACATATCAACAAATAATCGATCCTTCATATAATTCCTTCGGTAGTGCTTTTGCGAAACAACTATCTTCAAACATTCCTCCTCTTTTTTTGTTGCGATTTTTCTATTTTTTTTTATTTTTTTACTATAGTAACTATGAATCTTGGTGTAATTTCACCATCTTCATGATCATAATAACTCCGGATAATTCCTTTGATAACTATTCATTCTTTGGGCGTACCAATAATTATGATAGTAGTAAAAATACATGAGTTTTGACTACTTTATACATTCCCATTTGCAATGTGCAAATTTCTTTCCAACCGTACCAAAGATAGAAAATGACACAAGACTCGAGAAATACATACTTTACACTTTAAGCAACTAGCAACTGTAAATGGACTTAATCTAACAGGGTAGGCTAAGGTGTAAAGGTGTAACAAAATAAACAGCTGGTGTTATTCCTAAAGGATTGGCTCTACAGGTTTTTCTAGGGGATCTTACTCTTATAATAAGAGTAAACAAAGGGTTTATACAAGGATTTAACTAGCCAGTGTAATTAGATAATAAACAACATTTATATGCTTTTTAGGTGTAATCCTAAAATTTTACCAATTTAAACAAGTTACTCCATCTAAATCCATAATACTCATCACTGTGATCTCGAATAGATATACCAAGTGAAGGACCTTTATATTATTATATTGATGACCTTATGGTGTCAGGTGGCCGACCGGAAAACCAGCCAACCACCACCATGGTGGTTAGAGAGAGAAAGTTAGAGATAGGGATGAATGAACTATGTGTTTATTAGAAAGAGAAAGAAAGTTACACAATTATTTAACCAACCCCTCATGGAGAGTCATGAGGGGTATTTATAGCCTAATACAAAGCTATCTATACCTTGTTTACAATAATAATCCTTGCATGTAGCAGACGGTTTATAGCTAGTTCAATTCAGGTATAAGATGCCAGCTTTACTAAAAGTGGGGTTAACAATCTCCCTCCAAGATGGTGTCACACGTGAATTGGTTATAATGTTTCCTACAAGAAAAAATAAAGTAAAATGATAAGAATGAAGTCCAGCATTCCTTGATATTGTATTCAATGACTTTGATCTACTTGAATGCTCCAGCTTTATTTCTTCAGCTTGCAAACGAACACACTCTAAAATACTGTTGAGGATGACTTAGAAGTTTTCTCTACCGAAGATATCGGTCTTGATTGGATTTTTGCTCATAACTTCCTGACACGTCTTCAAAAACCTTCTTCATACGCTTTTGGTCATCTCGAAGTTTCTGAGAAAGCTGCATGTCTCGAGAAAGCTTCTTTTTCTTTCACTCCTTGTCATGTCGAAGTTTCCTGAATCTGCTTCTCATTTGTCATCCTTGAAATTCTCTCATCCGAATACTTTAGTTTTGATGTGAATTATGCTTTGAACTTCTTGTGCAGTTATCTAGTTGAGTTTTTACTCCCTCTCAACTAGTAGGCTCTTTTTCATCAGCTCCCTCCCAAACAGACATCCCTGAGACTGATTAGAATTAGTGCACTCGTCTTGAGTCATACAACCTCCTCCAGCTCGGCTCAAAGACCTTTCTCATTTTGAAAAATCTGTAGGGAGGGAATGATATCAACATCGACTCATTTAGGAAGCATTCCAGTACACACTTTATCCCTTTACCAAAGTCAAAACCATAACACCAAATTCAATTAAGACCCGGAAATGCACTTTTCTCCCTCTAGGAAAGTGCGAATATGAATTGCTACACAAAAGTCAACTTAGTCCTGAGTGTAATCAATTTATCCCTCTATGTAGTCAAAACTGTAACATCAAAATGGTAACATAAAAAAAACAGCTAAGTATCGGATGTACACATTTCTCCCTCCAATTGAAGGACCTTTATATTATTAAATTGATGACCTTATGGTGTCGGTTAGCCGACTAGAAAACTAGCCAACCATCACCATGGTGGTTAGAGAGAGAAAGTTAGAAAGAGAGGGATGAATGAACTATGTGTTTATTAGAAAGAGAAAGAAAGTTACCTAATTATTTAACCAACCCCTCATAGAGAGTTATGATGGGTATTTATAGCCTAACACAAAGCTATCTATACCTTGTTTATAATAATAGTCCCTACATGTAGTAGACGGTCTATAGCTAGTCCAATTCACGTGTAAGATGCCAGCTTTACTAAAAGTAAGGCTAACAATCTCCCTCCAAGATGGTGTCACATGTGAATTGGTTATAATGTTTCCTACAAGCAAAAATAAAGTAAAATGATAAGAATGAAGTCTAACATTCCTTGAGATTGCCTTCAATGACTTTGATCTACTTGAATGCTCCAGCTTTATTTCTTCAGCTTGTAAATGAACACACTGTAAAATACTGCTGACGATGAATTAGAAGTTTTCTCTACCGAAGATCCCGATCTTGATTGGATTTCTTCTCATAACTTCCTGGCACGTCTTCAAAAACTTTCTTCATACGCTTTTGGTCATCTCAAAGTTTCTGAGAAAGCTGCATGTCTTGAGAAAGCTTCCTTTTCTTTTACTCCTGGTCATGTTGAAGTTTCCTAAATCAGCTTCTCATTTGTCATCCTTAAAATTATCTCATCCGAATACTTTGACTTTGATGTGAATTATGCTTTGAACTTCTTATGTAGTATCTAGTTGAGTTTTTACTCCCTCTCAACTAGTAGGCTCTTTTTCATCAGCTCCCTCCCAAACAGACATCCCTAAGACTGATTAGAATTGGTGCACTCCTCTTGAGTCATACAACCTCCTCCAGTCGGCTCAAAGACCTTTCTCATTTTGGAAAATCTGTAGGGAGGGAATGATATCAACATTGACTCACTTAGGAAGCATTCTAGTCCTGAAGTACACACTTTATCCCTTTACCGAAGTCGAAACCGTAGCACCAAAATCAATTAAAACCCAAAAATACACTTTTATCCCTCCAGGAAAGTACGGATATGAATTGCTATACCAAAGTCAACTAAGTCCCGAGTGTAAGCAATTTATCCCTCTATGTAGTCGAAACTGTAACGTCAAAATGGTAACATAAAAAAACAACTAAGTACCGGATGTACACATTTCTCCCTCCAGGATGATGACTAACTGAGGAATCATCCTACACATGTGTACATCATATGCCAACTGGAACAGCTTACTTAGCTTCATAACCTGTGATTGCATAAGCAATACTCTGTGTGAAGATGTCGGTACTCTCTTTACAAATCTCTCTTGATCAACCCGATCTAAATCCCCTTATCTATTCTATAGGCTAATACTGATTACCACTGATGAAGATAACCCGATGAAACAAACCCAAGAATGAAGCAACAATCCCCGACTTGTGACTTAATCTTATATTATCCGTGTGACGAAGAATGATGTAGAGGAAAATCTCTAAGTACCATATACCCGCACCAAAGTATACAATAAATACAACACCTCTTGAAATCTCCTCAACTATGTGAGACACTGAGTACTACAATGTAACTCCTTAAAGTGATAGCTATAACCCGTGAGTACTACGATGTAACTCCTTACATCAGGTATAACTAGATAAATAAAGTCTACATCACAAACCGTATATTCCCGAACAAGTCATCTTTGTTGTAGAAAAAAACAAAGACCAAATAAGTACACTCCTCGTGAAATATTACTTCAATCCCAAATAAGTAACATCGTACAAAAATCCCGTAGTCATTAAAATTCAATACTAGCCATTATGAATGAAGGTGAATTTTTGATAAGGATCATTTTTAGTGTAATGTATTATGTTTGTTGTGTTGTTGTTCATGAAATTTGTTGTTGTTATGATCATTAACGGATATCGACTCAAAAAAATATACCATAAGAACGGTCATCCAAGTAATAAAACCTGGTCATTTATACTTTACCCAACAAGAAATTGTTTTAATACCCGGCTTAATCCGATAACACGAGCCAATCTAATAGCATTATCATAATTATCAACCTTAAAAGGATTTTTAGCCCAAATAACAATAACCCAGCCCAACACCTTATAACAAATACTCACAATCGGCCTAAAATACTTAATAAAGATCCAGCCCATCACTAATGTACCTATGCTTGGCCCAACACCTTAATCACTATCACCGGCCCAATCTTGACACAAAATAACTGGCCCATTTACTTGAGTGACAAATATCAGCCCATCTGTAACACCCCCAAATTAGGTCGCAGCGGAATAAGGGTCCGGGGCGTGTTACTTCAATGATCAATAACACAAGATATATATATATATAGAACGACCAAAAAGTCGTTTAAAATTGATACATTGGATTTAACAAAGTATTTGTTACATAAGCCCGAAGCTTCACCGTTCGATCGACGCTAGTTCGATCCACGCTTAGTTCGGTCTTCGCTCGTTCGATCGACGCTAGTTCGATCGTGGCTAGTTCGGTCCTTCGCTCGTTCGATCGACGCTAGTTCGATCCTTGCTCGTTCGATGCTTGCTTGTTCGATCCTTGCTCGTTCGATCCTTGCTCGTTCGATCCAAACTGAAAAACCACTCGTTCGATCAAACAAAGATGAAGCTCGTTCGATCCAAATGAAAATGCACTCGTTCGATCAAACAAAGATGAAGCTCGTTCTTTTCTTCTTTCCGTCCTTGTGTTTGTCTTAGCCACGCAAGAAATGACTATGACGAAATGCTTGTAAGCCAAGGAACAACACCGAACCAATGAGCTCATAAAAAACGAAATCACAAACACAACACACTCGAATACAATACACCCCCGGTTAGCTCTTGATACCAATTGACAAGGATAAAAAAACCTTTTCGGGAGGTATTGGCTTGATCAAAATAAACAAGATAGATTCATTGGTAGTTTTAGTGAGAGATAAAAAAAAAAAAAAAAAAAAAAAAAAAGTAGAGAGAGGGGATGAACACTAAAGATGAAAGATTAGATTAAGGAAAAATAACAAAATGAACATCCACCCCCTCATGGAGAGCCATGAGGGGTATTTATACTAAAAGAAAAAGCTAACTATTCCTAGTTAACATAAAAGACCCCTGCGAGATACGCAGTGCCCAAAACTAATCCAATTCACGTGTAAGACGCCCGCTTCACTAAAAGTGAGGCTAACAGAAACGGAAAATCATCACTCATTACCTGTCATAGCATATAAATTACCATAGGCTTTGTAAAGGCAACACCTCCACTGCTTGAGCGCAAGATGTTATTCATTACACTATCAACGAGGTCTTTATAAAGGGTTGTGGGGTGTAGGTGTGATGAGGTGTCATTTTATACACTTTTTCAATATCGTTTAACCTCCTAAATCGTGCATTTATGCCCAAAATAGGTACTTAATCGCTCCTTTTTAGGTATTTCTCATTTGGAAGGCATTTGGAAGAATTACACGTGACTTAGGCTCATTTGGAGAAGAAACAGACAAGACTACGAACCTACACCAACATTGATTAAGAAATTTCTGTCTTACGTGGCTGGAGACGGCGTCACAAATACAACGTGACGCCGTCACAATGAAGATCAAGACAGCTTCACAAGATGCCAAGACAGTGTCAGATTATACGACCAATCCCGATTTTGCTAGAAAGATTCCTCTTTTATGACGGCGTAAGATTAAAACGCGTGACGGCCGTGCACACATTTTTCCTATATTATAAAAAACCCAAATTTACTCGGTTTTGGTGTGTACTTTAGTTTAAAAGAGGGTTATTTACCCTAGTTCATTTAGTAGTTGTTAGGGACGAATTTAGGGCCTAAAAACCCTATTGTACTTCCTCCAACTCATGTTTTAATCAAGTAAGGTTTATTTAATCATTCAATATGTCTATGTGTTGTTTGATCTATCTATGCTATTGCTTTATCTTTAATATGCTTGGCTAAACCTTCTATTGTGTTTATTTATGATTGTATAAAATCTAGAATATAGATCTAGTTAGTGGGTGTTGCTTTTGTGATGATTGGCATGTTTCAGGCTCTAGATAACAGCTTTGTCTGTATCCAGTCTGTTTGGATATGTCTAGGGAAACATGATTGTGTAGAAATGATACCATCGGGTAACAGTCTTCATACTACCTTGCCCCCTAATATGGTTGATCCACTTTTAATATATTTCACATGCACTTAGTGTACTCCAAGGGGCCATGTAATAGTCTTCATACTACCTTACGTGTGTGTTGCTCTAGTGGAATACTAAGTAGGGCGAGTTCGTGTAATTCGTTCATGACTTAGGAAATAGTTACACAGATCATCACAAGGGTGACAAGGCAACAACACTAGGAGAAGCAATCTAGGGAGTAGTACATGATTAAATAAACACAGTCTTTTATCTTATTGTTATCACCAGTAGCGTAGAAATATATTTAGTTAATAGCTAAAACCAACCTCCTCACCAATTATATGATTTACTTGCTTTTTATAAAATATTAAAATACAAAAATAATCTTCTCTCAACCCTTAGAATTCTGTTAGACAGTGATCAAGCCTTCCCAACCTATTCCTCGAGTGAACGATAACAACCCCCCGAGTCTTGCTATACTACTACTACAACGATTAGGTGCTCTGCCTAGGGAGTTGTAAAAACTTTATGTGTAGAAGTCCCACGCCGACCGCATCAGTTTTAGCGCCGCCGTGGGGAATAGTTAGGTTTTGATCATAGTTTAGCTTAGTTCTACTCGCTTGATTCCTTTCTGAAGTGAGATTTAATTCCGACATAATTAGTTTTACTCGTAGTGGTTATCTTTTTCTTTGTGCCTTTGTTTGTAAATCACTCTGTTCGTTCACCTCTGAATGTATGAAAGACCACCAACCACACCCTTTTAACCCCCCCCCCCCACGAAACACAACCTTCCCATTCCAAAGATATACCTTGGTGTTCCAACAACATCAAGATGAACCTATCTACGATGCGTGGCCTCGTTTTAAAAACTTAATCAAAAGAGTCCCTCATTATGGCCTCGATTTATGGTCCCTTACTCAATTCTTTTATGATCATGTCGACGACTATACTCGAATGGACCTTGACTTTGCAGCAGACGGGAACCTTAAGTAAGTGGTAATGATGCATGGAAAGCAAGCCATAGAAACATTTTGCCCAGGCCAAAAAGAAGGGGTTAACCCACCCCATACTAGCCGGGAGTTACCCATAATACTTAGTAGGCTGTACAAAATAACTAGCCATGACATGATCTAAGAACTGCTACCAGCATCCTCTTGTGCATCTAGCTGTGCAGGACCTTTGGCTGGTCCCTACTGTCTCTCAAACTCTGTCATCTGAGTCTGAAGTCTCTTATCAGCTTTAGTGCCTCTGTAAGCTGCTTCTGCCTCCTGTGATCTGCCGCCAACATCTCTATAATCACTGTCTGTCTCCTACGGTCTGCTTATGGTAACTCTCTAATCTGTGACTGATGAGCTAACACTGTGGTATGTAGCGACATACCCTCTACATGCGCAAGATCACTCGCATCCATAGATCGTCCCCAAGCCTCTCTAGACATCCTAGCCTCAGTCTCCATAAGTCTAGCAGTACGTGGATGTGCACGCCTATCCCTAAACAACATGTTGAGCTGACCAGCCAATAGCTGTCGCCCAAACTGCTCATCGTCCAACCTCGTATAAACCTTGTCTGTGTCCCGCCTAACCCTAGTCTCAAACTCTGTCATCCTCTGGCTAATCTCTACCACATCGGTAACTACTGGTGTCCCCTACATGGCCTCAACTATCTCATCCCAAGAGTTAGTGATCCCATATCTAACATCTCTCTCTAGACCATGCCTGATCTCCCTATCCATGGTGGCAACAAAACCATATTCTGCCCTAAGACCTCCAGCCGGTCTAGCAGCAGTAGCAGACGAGCTCTCTCCGACCTCGTATGCAGGACCAAGAGCGATACCTAACCTCTTTCAAGGCGGTAAGGTAACCTCGGGTCTGTCCTCTCTACGGTTAGTAGAGAGTAAATGCAAGGGTGGTATCCCTGATGATGGTGCAGCTGGTCTGGTGTGGGAGAGTATGATGGGTGGTGGTAATGGTAGTGAATGGGAAGTAGATGCGGCCTCGGCTCTTAGCCAGATCATTGCAGCTCGATAGCCCAACGAACGAATAGGACTAGCAGGTAGTGATGGAGATAACACAGGCACTGTTGATGATACTGGTAGTGGTGGTGATACTGGTAGTGATGGAGATGGTATCGGGGGTAGTGGTGGAGAAGGTATCTAGGGAAGTGGTGATGACCACGGGGAGAGCGGTGATGATGGTGGAGTAGATATAGCGAGAAGTTTGGCAACCTCTGCATCGGACCATACTGGTGTAGGTACTGGAGCTGGAATAGAAATCCTAGCTGTCATACGATATGTAGAGTGTGGTGGTGGTGTGGCCGCAGACTCATCGGTCTCGAACGGCTCTATCTCCTCCGCAGATGGGGCCTGATTAGCAGCTGGTAAAGCAACAACCACAGAGTCGGCAGGAGCTGGGTGCTCCTCCTCCTCAACATCATCATCGGCCTCGATGTCAACCTCATCATCATCCTTATCATCCTTTGATGACTCATCCTCGTCATCGCCGTCATCTCCTCCGTTGGCAGGATAACCAACAGGATCCTCCTCAGGGTCCTCGTCGCCATCCTCCTCTGGGTCTGCCTCAGGATCGGACTCCGAAACATAATCTGGTGACTGAGCAGTGGGTGAGGCAGCAGCAGGCAGTGGCTGCTCCTCAGCCGGAAACACCTCGTTCTCTTGTGGCATATACTCGGGACATACCAGCTTTGAGTCAAAATCTGGTAGGGGTGGTGACTGTGGCTCCTTGGGGCCAGGTTTGTAGTCTGGTAATGGCGGGGCCTGGTCCAACAACTCTTGGTGATCCAATGTCTGATACGGGTCATCTAGCATCCAGGGTAGTCCCTCGTGCCTAGGTCCAACAACTCCTGGTGATCCAATGTCTGATAAGTCCTCAAACGGACTGGATATCTCTGTGTGTGTGACCCCTGATTCATCTGAATCTGACATGACTGTATCTGAAAATCCAAAATAGCTTATATTAGTATTTAATATAAGACTCTTATAGTAATATACATTTATATCATAACATGTATATCAATCATGAATGCATCTAGTCTTAACCAACTAATGCAACAAGTAGTGTATGTATATATGTCCCGTGAAAATCCCTTTGTATGAATGCAATGTTTGAAAACGGTTATAGTCCAGCAAAAACATTTGACCTGGTTCTCTATAACCTTGGCTCTTGATACCAATCTGTAACACCCCCAAATTGGGTCGCAGCGGAATAAGGGTCCGGGGCGTGTTACTTCAATGATCAATAACACAAGATATATATAGAACGACCAAAAAGTCGTTTAAAACCGATACATTGGATTTAACAAAGTATTTGTTACATAAGCCCGAAGCTTCACTTGTTCACTTGTTCAAAATACAAAGATTTCTAGCCCATAACAGATATACAAAATGTAATGCGACAAAATCTTTAATGCATGATATCCAAATCAAAACCACCAATGTATCCCTTGCACCTCGTGCTTATTGACCTCCTGAAAAACATTGCTTTAAAACGTCAACAATAATGTTGGTGAATTCATAGGTTTGATAAATCGTATATTGTAGGACCACAAGATTTCCCAAGTGTATGATAATGCAACAGATGCAGACATCATATAAATGTAATTACGTTGCCCTAAGCTCATGACACTGAAGCTCGACATAAGTGAATACAATATAAATTGCCTACATTGCCCATGTTGATGTTCTAACCCGCAACATCCTATGTTCGACATGGTATACGTTCGTTTGTCCAGTGATAGCTAATCACCCGAACGGGGATGTCAATCCCAATAGATCTATTCATAACATTCGCGCTCACAATCCAGTAATTGACAGTTCATGATAATGGGCTCAACTAGGGTTATCGCTACTTAGGCAACACGTAATCATAAAGTAAAAGTATCCACTTGTGTCCAATTGTAAAACAATGAATGTTTCTCACCCCAAAAACTTGTAAAACAAAATCATGTAAAACGTGGGGCTATGAACTCACCTTGAGTGAGCGTATGTCAAGTATATCACAGAAAATGCGTCACGGTAACGATCGAATGCAACCTAATCCAATATAGGTCGTATAAGTACTAATCACTTTGAGTAACTACTACCATATATAATTCTATATAGCTAATCACCATCTAATTGTTTTAGTGAAATCATATTTATAAAGTGAAAACGTTTATAAATATACCTTTAGTAAAAATGACATAACTTTATCGTTTTAAGTCCGTTTCTTACGTTTCTTATGTCCACGCTTTCGTATTAAGACGACGTATCAAAATATGACATTTTTGTATTTCATGTCCTCTGGTGAACAGTACTTTTTACTGTTCATACCAGTTATAAAGTTATTTTTATAGATTTAGTTATCGTAAAACCCGTAAATGGCGTATCTTATTCGTTATAGCTCCGTTTTTAGCGATTCTTTCGAGTACGTTCTCGTAATTAAAAGTTCTACTTATTTATGATGTTTTCCAAAAATAAATGTCTCTGATGAACAGTAACTTTTTATAAAAGTATTAATTATCGTAAACTCGCGAAATTCATAACTCTTTCGTTATTGATTGAAAAATTATGATTCTTATCATTTTGGAATCCTAAAAATATGTGTGATCTGTGAAAAATAGTAAACTATATATATTAGAAGTATTTTATAACTTGCTTTTATAAAATCTATTTTATAAACCTGGTATTAACGTAAAACGTATATTTGTCGTATCTTTTTCGTTATAAGGCGGTTTTTCGAGTTCTTTACATATTTGGAATCGTCATGAGGTGTACTATCTTTGTAAAACATAATATGGCTGTCACCATACACGAACCAAAACAGCCCCTTTGAAATCAATATGTATACTTATTTATATAACTTGTTTTATAGTCTTATTTATCATATGTGTTACATATAATAATGTTCATATTTTGTCCATGAGTCCATAGTATTAAGTCCTTAATAACACCTTTAAATCATAACTTATTAGGTAACTTTTAATTAAAAGTTATTAAGTAACCCTAAATTTTGTACATAAACTTTTTATACATAAACCAAGAGTGTATAAGACTTATAATCTCATTATAACATGATATTATTAACATCATAACATATGTAAAAGTGTACAAAGCCATAATCACAAGTAAAAATCCATTTTACATGTTCAAAAGTATCCTAATGGTGATTTTACTACATAGAACATATATACACATAAAATCATAATTATGAAATGATTAGGGATTTTAGATAACCTTAGTATGTAGTGTGATGATGGACAACACAACCTAAACACTTGTTTAGATTACAAACCCAAGCTTTCACAACCAAGAAAACCCTAATTAACCAAGTGAAACCCTAGCTTCCTTTTCTTGCTTCAACACTTGTAAATGCTTAACCAATCCTTGCAAACACCTTAAGTTATCATAGGAATGATGTATAGTCGGAATGTCGTGTATATGTTGTAAATAAAATTTTGTATGGTTTGGTGTGTATGTTATTTTAAACGTGGGTTAGAGCAAAAGGGAAAGAAAAGATGTGAAATCTTTCTTGTAAAAGTAAAAAAAAAAACTGAAGTGTATGGGTTTTACTTACATAGTGCCAGACTTATATCTACCAATGTGGTTAGTCAAGAAAAACTATACAAGACAAGATGAGTTGATTTAGGGAAGTCATATGGTCAAAGGTATGGTTTTTGTGTAAGATAGCATGGTTGTACTTGACTAGTTGGTGAAGTTTGCTTGAAAACTTATATACACATGTTTATTTCTTAACGTCAAAATTAGATCTTTGTATATATCTTTTCAATATCTATTTTTTATATGTATATAGGTGATGTTTTTTGTGAATTTTTGATTGTATTGGGTTATATTTGGGGTATTTGTTGAAGAGTAGAAAGTTTGGTGGTTTCGGGTATGCTAAACGTATTTAATCATGAAACGTAAACACTTTACGCAACATATAAAAAAATAAAATTGAACAAGTTAATATATTATCCTCAAAATAATTACTTAACACTCTCTGCTTGTATGTAAAACATTTAATTGTTTGATGCACGTTTACATGGACTATGATCATTTTTAGCTTACGCGATTTAACTTAACTTTTACGATTAAAAGCAAACACGTACAATACTAAAAATACATAGTGAATTTATTGACATTACAAATGACCCAAAAACACAGGGTGTTATAACAAGCCATAGTCTGTGTTAGTGAGATATTGCTCCATCCTCATGCTCCAAAGGGTATATTCACCTTTCTTAAGGATAGGAAGCTTTACAGTAGACATCATTTGAGGAGATTCTACTGGTGCTATTTGTGGTACAGGTTCTTCACCAGACATTATGTTTTAGAGGTAGAGATCTTTTTCTAACAGATCTGATAGAGTTCTTTTTATTCAGAGTTTCTCACAAGCTCTGATACCACTTGTAGGTCCCAATGAACAGATCTTCTTAGCTTGCTAAAGCTTAGTTAACTTGGATAGATCCAAACTAACTATAATAGAAACTGTGATTATGAATACTACAAGTTATGCGGAATTTAACTTGCAATACAAAGAAGAACAATGAATACTAAACTTTGAATATATTCATTGCTAATATTCTGCCTAGGTTACAAAATAACTAACTATGAGATGTGTGATTGTTGTGTAAAACTGATATCTCTAACTATGCCATAGGGTTCCTTTTATACACCAAGGAAAACCCTAGTGGGCTTACAAAATGCGTATAATAATAATGCATATCTATTCCTAATTTAACTCATGCATATCATAATAGCAGTACTAACTATATAATACTAATAGTACTAACTATTAACTAACAATACTAACTATACTGGCAATACTAACAATGTACTGACAATACTAACTAATATAACTAACAGCACTAATGACTTAGTCTGTTTTCTTCAATCTTCATTAGCATCACTAACCATCATCAGCAGTATCAGGTTGAATCAGCAGTACTAAGTTGTAGAAGTCCATAATTCCCAATAGCGACAAAGGCTTCCAACCTTCAAAGAACACCACCTGGAGTCCAAGGAAGATCACACCTTACTTAGTTTTTGTATTTAATCGTTCAAATATGAATCCTGTAAGAATTGTGAGTTTTTAATATATGATTTCTTCTATCTCTTATTTTGTTTTCTATTGCCTTTGAGCGGACTAAGCACTTAAAGTGTGGCCTAGTTATCGAATTACTGTTGTTAGATTGTTTCTGTTAGATTATGGTGTTCACTAGATATTCTTTGACTATCGTGTAAAAACCATGGGGTTTTGGGTTAGTAGGTGTTGGTTTGGATCCTATCTTGCCCCATTAAAAAATAGACTACCTTGTCATGATGGGATCCTATGTGGTAATAGGAAGGCTCATAACTCCTACTCTGGTGTAGGGAACTCGATCTCCCAGGTTCACCGCCACTTATAACCGATACTTAAAAATTACAGGAACTCTTTCATATGGGTTAATAATCTTTATTAGGTTATTAGATATGTTTTGGCAATAGTTAGGATTAATACTGCAACATGGAATAACATACCTCCACAGATGATCTCGGGACTGGTTTGGAATCACAGGAAGTATAAGATTAGGCATATATTATGCATATTCAAGTCTACTCGACCTTAAAAACAGCTATGAAACCCATAGGTTAACATTGCACAGGAAATACATTCACAACTAATAGTAATGAAGTTACATAGGTCAGCATTTTCTTCTTATCATCTTCAAAGCTTTTTATTTCCTGCATATATTTATTATTATTATATTTATTTCATTCAAATAGAACAAAGCTTATTTCAACCAGTGGACAATCTCAAAATTAAGGAATAAATAACTACTTAGCTCTTGGGACGACCTCAAATTTATCCACATCGGTTCTACTCCTCATTGATGGGTTCTCTGCCCAAGTTTGTAGCGTTGTTAGTAGATCGAGTTTTGTAATTTTAAAATTTGCTATAAAATAATTATCTTTATAAGATAATACATCAAGTTTTTGGCGCCGTTGCCAGGGAGCTAATGCTTTTAGTTTTAAAATCCTCAATGAGAACGAGAAGAAGTAAAGTAAGGATGGTTACTCTGTTT
Source organism: Tanacetum coccineum (assembly GCA_026074375.1). NCBI lineage: Eukaryota > Viridiplantae > Streptophyta > Magnoliopsida > Asterales > Asteraceae > Tanacetum > Tanacetum coccineum. The sequence continues at coordinate 233 of BQNB010023170.1, read as the reverse complement.
GCTAATGCGGAAAGACAATTTCAAGCAAGAAGAGAGGTTTTGCCCGCACCCATTCACAACATCTATTCTTTCTACGAATCTGAATCATTCGAGTCACATGCAGAAGAAGTAGATATCAAAACTCTTACCTTAGAACAGTCTCTGGCTCTCGAACTAAACAACACTAGGAAAAGTTTTGCCCGTCCCGATAACTCAACGTTCAAAGTTAAGGGACAACTTCTAAGAGAATTATG
>BQNB010023169.1:0-54975 GCA_026074375.1 Tanacetum coccineum | reverse complement strand
CCATTTTCACCCTATGAAAACATTTAAAAAGGGGCTATGAGAAACTCACATAAGTAGCATAGCAAAATAATTTTAAAACAATATTGGATCCATTTTCACCCCAAGAAAACATTTAAAAAGGGGCTATAAGAAACTCACATATCAATTGCTGAAGGACTAGTGATTCACCTATTCAGGGGGGTCTTGGTTGATCAAAGAACACAAGATATATCATTGTTAGTTTCTAGTGAGAGAAAGTAAGAGAGGGTGAGATGAACATAAAAAGAAGAAATTTAGATTAGAAAGAGAAAGGGAAAAAATATAATGAACATCCACACCCCCATGGAGAGACATGGGGGTATTTATAGCCTATACTAAGGCTATCTATCCCATTATTACAATAATAGTCCATGCGTATAGCATATGATCTATAGCTAGTCAAATTTACGTGTAAGACGTCAGCTTCACTAAAAAGTGAGGCTAACAATCTCCCTCCAAGATGATGTCACATGTGAATTGGTTACAATATTTCTTACAAGCAAAAATAAAGTAAAATGATAAGAATGAAGTCCAGCATTCCTTGAGATTGTCTTCAATGACCTTGATCTACTTGAATGCCCTAGCTTTATTTCTTCAGCTTGTAGAATCTAGTTGAGTTTTAACTCCCTCCCAACTAGTAGGCTCCTTTTTTTTCTTTATCTCCCTCCCAAACAAACACCCTTGAGACTGATTAAGAATCAATGTAGAAGTCTTCTTATTGGCCTTCTTTCTCAATTAGGATACACTGTTGGAGGGATGATATCTTCAACATCGTCTCACTTAGGAAGTGTTCCAGTCTTGAAGTACACACTTTATCCCTTTTCTGAAGTCCCCGTAAAGACATGGTATGACTTGCTATCATCATACTCATGTGTACATCTTATACCGAAGTACACACTTTATCCCTTTTCCGAAGTTGAAAACGTAGCACCAAAATCAATTAAGACCCGAAAATGCACTTTTCTCCCTCCCGGAAAGACATGGTAAGACTTGCTACACCAAAGTCAACTAAGTCCCGAGTGTAAACAATGTATCCCTCTATTTAGTCAAAACGGTAACATCAAAACGGTAACATAAAAAACAACTACGTACCGGATGTACACATTTTCCCTCCAGGATGATGACTAACTGAGGAATCATCCTACTCATGTGTACATCATATGCCAACTAGAACAACTTACTTAGCTTCATAACCCGTGATTGCATAAGCAATACTCTGTGAGAAGATGTCAAATAGTACTCTCTAAAACAATTCTCTCTTGATCAACCCAATCTAAATCCCCTTATCTATTATGTATGCTAATACGGATCACCGCTGATGGAGACAACCCGATATAACGAACCCAAGAATGAAGCAAAATCCCTAACTTGTGACTTAATCTTGTACTATCCATGTGATGAAGAACAGTGCAGAGGCTAATCTCTAAGTACCACCCATACCAAAGTATACAAAAAATACAACACCTCTTAAAAAATTCCTTAACTGCGTGAGACACTGAGTACTACAATGTAACTCCTTACATCAGGTATAACTAGATTAATCAAGTCTTCATCACAAACCGTATACGCCCAAACAAGTCATCTTCGTCGAAGACGAAATAAGTACACTCCCCGTGGAATATTACTTCAATCCCAAATAAATAACATTGGACAAGAACTTCGTAGTCATTAAAATTCAATATTAGCCATTATGAATGAAGGTGAATTTTAATTAGGATCATTTTTAGTGTAATGTATTATGTTTGTTGGTTGTTCGTAATTTTTGATGAGTTGTGATTGTTAACGGATAGCGGGCTCAATAAATTAACATAAGCATGGCCCGTCCAAGTAATAAACCCAGTCTTTTATACATTACCCATCATGATATTGTGTTAAAACTCAGCATGATCCATTAACACAAGCCCAAAATAAACAAACTATAAGCATTTTGGCCCACACTAGCATAATGCGGCCCAACACCTCATAAACAAATTCGTCTAGCCCATTATGCCAAATTAATCAAATTAATTGATTAATTCGCATGAGTATGATGTACACGACTATGCTTATTTTTCACAAGTCTAGGCCTAACTCCAAATTAATCAAATTAATTCACAAGTCTAGGCATATTTGGTCTTTGTATTACACGGCCTATTCCAAAAAACGTATTACCCGGATACAAAGAAATTTAGGATATAAGAAGTCCCAATCCCTAATTTTCAAAAACCTCTAACCCTAATCCCCTTTTTGTACCCCACGCAGTCACACCTCCTATTTTTTATCCTCTTTCAGATCCAAACTACATCTCATCTCTTCCCTCTCAATATATTAAACGCAACCACCCAAAACAAAAGAAATAATCATTCGTCTATCTAATTGATTTTAACCATGAATCCTAGCCAAAGACCTCCGTGTCTTCATTTGATTATACAAGGTATAGAAGAACAAGGCTTCAAGATCCAATGATTGGGTCTCGGGTAGGTTTTATCTTTCGTTATGTGAGTCAATCGAAACAAGGAACTGACTATAACATATTTGTTATTAGTCTTTCTTGATTTTTGTATATTGAAAGAGGGTTTGTTTCCTTCACAAAGATCTATGAGGATTCTATTACCGTGTGTTGGATCTTTAAAGGTCATGTCTATCGTTGCAATAACACGAAAGTTAAAAATCTGAGAACTTTTTTTTATTTGTTAATTGTTTCAAGTCATGTGAAAGTTGGAGGAGATGTAGATGAGAATGTGATGAAGGGAATTAGTTTAGTAATTGGTTGGATTTGATTGTGATTTTGTGACGATGGGTTGTAAGATTAGTTTGTTGGATTTGGTTAATGAGGTTGAGTTATCATTGATTGTTGATGTTGTTGTTTTTGATTGAGTCTGTCTTCTTTAACTTATTTCTTTGATCTTTGACTTGGTGAGTTGACCGGTCAACTCGGTAATTACCAAGTTGACTCGGTTTGGGCAGGGTTGGGTGTATATTTCACCTAGCATAGACGTATAAATCGCCTAGTGTTGGGTATAGTTAGCCTAAGGTGTATACTTCGCCTACTACAAACGTATACTTTGCCCAAGCCTTTTTAAGGTAGGGTTTTTAGATAGATAGGTTACTAAACTATCAACTTTTGTTCGCCTAAGTTACTAAACTTTTTTTTTGTTCATTTGGGTTACTGGACTATCGAAGTTTAACTTGAAGGTTACCGAACAACAATAGTGTGTTCATTCATGTTACCTCGAATACTCGCAACCGGGATATTATGTTTTGGCATTCTCCACGTCAGCTTTTTGTGGGCCCGGTTATCCAACTCAGAAACTTATCAAGTTATTTGACAAGTATGTTACTCAACTTTGCGAATTTGTTCGCTTAAGTTACTAAAGTTTGTTACTTTGTTCATCTAGAAAGTATATTTTTTATACATGTTTTTTACCATGTTTTTATATGCATTTTTATACGCACATTCTTATACACGCTTTTATACACACATTTTATACACGTTTTTATACAAAAAAAATTTACATGTTTTTATGCACACGTTTTTATACACACAATTTTATATATGTTTTTTATACACACGTTTATATGAACACATGTTTATAAAAATGTGTATTACAACATGTGTATAAGAATGTGTGTATAAAAACATGTATAAAATTGTGTATAAAAATGCATGTATAAAAACGTGTGTATAAAACCTTGTATAAAAATGTGTGTATAAAAACGTGTGTATAAAACCATGTATAAAAATATGTGTGAAAACGTGTGTATAAAACTGTGTATAAAAATGTGTGTATAAAAAATGTGTGTATGAAAACGTGTTTATAAAAATGTATGTATAAAAATGTGTAGATAAAAATGTGTATAAAAACGTGTGTAAAAATTCATGTATAAAAATGTGTATAAAAATGTGTGTATAAAAAATGTGTGTATGAAAACGTGTTTATAAAAATGTGTGTATAAAAATGTGTAGATAAAAATGTATATAAAAACGTGTGTAAAAATTCGCAAAGTTTAGTAACTTAGGTGAACAAATTCGCAAAGTTCAGTAACTTATTTGTATCAAAAGTCAAATGCCACGCTGGCAATGTAACCGGGAATTAACACTAGCAACCGGTCACCGATAGTTCGATACCAAATTTAACCAGTTTTGATAGTCCAGTAACCCAAATGAACAAAAAAAAGTTTAGTAAATTAGAAGAACAAAATTTGATAATTTGGTCTTACTATCTATCTAAAAACCCTTTAAGGTATAAATCACCAATTGGTATGGTATAATTCGCCCAAAAACGTGTATAATTCGCCTGGACCACATTTTTTGTCTTTTTGCAAAAAAAACACAAATTGTTTTGGAAAGCAAAAAATGGATATGAGTCTTTAAATCTGATAAACTGTGGTGATGAAGGACACACCTAAACCCAGAAATAAGCTTTGACAAAAAATTGTTTATACCCTAAGAATAAGCCTCGAAAATAAGCTGAAGGACGAAATAGCACGAAATAAGCCAGAAATAATCTTGAAATAGACTCGACCAAGGATGAAATAAGCTTGAAATACATCCTAACAACCCAGAACCTGTAAAACTCCAAATAAGCTTGTAAAAATCTCAAAAATAAGCTTATGAAAACAAATATACCTTTAATGAGTTTTAGAAAACAAAAAGGACTAAGAAAAACTCATAAAAATAGAGAAAAAAACTATTATTAAACAGATTCAAGCAACAACCCAGAAAAAAATAATTCGTGGCTTTTTCAGAATAAGCCCACGAAAATAAGCCATCAATAAGCACCAAATAAGCTGAAATCAGCCCACGAACACAACACACAATACAACACACCCCTGGTTAGCTCTTGATACCAATTGAAGGACTAGTGATTCACCTATTCAGGGGGTCTTGGTTGATCAAATAACCCAAGATATATCATTGTTAGTTTCTCATGAGAGAAAGTAAGAGAGGGTAAGATGAACACAAAACGAAGAATATTAGATTAGAAAGAGAAAGGGAAAAAATATAATGAACATCCACACCCCCCATGGAGAGACATAGGGGGTATTTATAGCCTATACTAAAGCTATCTATGTTATTATTACAATAGTAGTCATTACGTATAGCATATGATCTATAGCTAGTCCAATTCACGTGTAAGACGCTAGCTTCACTAAAAAGTGAGGCTAACAATTGCAACACAAATACCTTATCACATAATATCAAATGCACTAATTAAATCTTGCACACTAACTCAAATCATATAACACCTAGTTAGACTAACACTATTGGTTAAACTAACCTGGTTTGATCACGGGTGTCACACTTAACAAATATTATAGTATCACTTATATATTTTCTGTGTGCGTCAGAAACTTTCTAAAATATTTTTAAGTAAACGAGATAGGATTTATTAAAATTGGTGACTTAAAAATAATAGTAATGAATATAACGACGAATAAAATTGGTAACTATACTTTGGTAGAATACTTAGCGTGTTTTATGCGAGATATAAATTGAACGTAAATATTTAGAAAACGGATCATGTGTGGGATTTCTTAAGATTGGTAAAATAGTAACTTTCGTTTTAGCGTCAAAACTTAATAAAACTGGATAACTTTTACGAGCTCACATTTTGACTTATATAACTCAAACGCAAACATGTTCGGGTGATGAGAACTTTATAAAAATCGCATGTGCATCATTTCCCTATTGATTGCTTGTAAATAAAGCACAATATAAATCAACAAGGTAGCGTTTAGGACATTCGTACGCGTTCTTCATTTTTTGTTGATTATTCTTTATTCATCTCTTGCTAAAGGTGATTTTCATAGCCCCACTTTTTACTTGTTTTTATGAATACTTTTATTAAATATTGGGGTGAGATACATGCTATATTTTTACTTTGGACGCTATTACTTTTAAATGTTTATGGATTAGTCGAAGTACCGATAGCCCGCTTTGCCCATTGTTATGAACTGTTAATTATGTGTTGTAAGCGCGAGTGTTGTAGATAGATCTATCAGGATTAGAAACCCCGTCCGGGTAAGTAGCTCTTACTTGTATTGATGGTCCCGATCATACGGACGTATACCATGTCAGAATTATGGGTAATCTAGACACCTATGAAGATACTTTATTTGGCATATATTTTGTGCATTATGTTTTTAGCTTTGTTGTCTTAATTTAGTACTGTCGTAAATACCTTTTTGTGCTATTGTATGTGTTACATTAGTCATTCTATACTAAAACTTGTGGTCTATACTTAACGCTTTACTTAAACCTATAATTATTGTTGACTTTTAATCATGTTTATCTCAGGTACCTAAACTTGTAAGGATTAATTGAAGTGCATTCGGAGTCAGCATGCATCATGGTTTTACTACATGAAACTCTTATCAAATTAAACGTTGATGTTATGAGCATCATTTGAATATCATTTAACTCTGATTATTTTCGATTATGTAAAACTTGTTTCTTTTAAATATTTCAACAATGTATTATTTTCAAAAATGTCCATTTAGTGGTCGTTCTCTTATACTTTGTGATTGAGATATTTATGAAGTCATGCCTTATGTTTCCTATTTTGTTGCGCCATATTTTGGGGGTGTGACTAAACCTTCCCAAGCTTATCCTCCATATGCCAACTCACATTCCCTTACACCATTGTACCTTGTGTACTTTTTGTCCCTTAACATTCCAACATAGGCTTCTTTCCATCACATCAAAACATTCTCCACCATATATTCTCTATTCATTCTTCTTCTTTATATACACTTTCATATAAATTCAAGTTACACATACACACACTCAAAGCTTTATCTACACACTTCTCTAATTCTCTCAAACTTGAATTCAAATATCAAACACCTCATCAATCTTCCTCTACACACTTTACCATCTCACCATCCCATCTGAACCATTCATTTTGAATGAGATCTTAGGCTCCAAACCATCACATCATTCTAACCCATTGCCAACTCATCCTCATCCTTATCCCACATGTTGAAATACAATTCAAATTTGAATTGCAAGCCTTAGGCTCCAAAACATCAAATCAAGCCAACTCAACTTATCCTTCTCTTTAACACACATGTCTAATTGTTTGAATTTGAATTTTAAACTATCCCTCCAATATCCACACTTGCTCTACAAGTTAAGAATATTCTCTTGGTATATTCTTTTCTATCCTAACTATGTCAACTCATCAACCTAACCATGGTTAGTTTCCAGCTAAACCATTTACATGTGAGGAATACCCAAACATACCCTTTGGCCAATACTTCTTCTCTATCTCTTTCATATTAGACAAACATCACCAAATCCTCTTCTAAATTACTTTACAAACGTTTTTATCAAATGGATATTTTAGTTGGTTGACCTTAAGTAAGAATAATGGAAATGACGAAGCATGAAGTACAATTGGGGGTTTAGCAAGAGTGGGTAATTAAAAATCCAAAATCCTAAAAAAACCAACTTGGGATTTTGGCGCACTGGTCATGCGCTGACGCGTGTGCACCATGCCACTCTTGAATTGGTTTTTACTAATTTAGGATTTTGGCCTATCTATACCTCCTCTTGGCCTTTGTATTCCTCACCTCTTGCCATTCTTTCTTTCTCTCTTTTTCTCTTCCCCTACCCTCTAAGTCTAACACCTCTTGTGTTCTTAATCTTCTCTTCTATCATTTTATTGAATAACACATCTCTATAAGAGAGACACACAAGTACCTAATCCACACTTGTGTGTTATAAGTCGAGGGTCTTCTTTCCCATACCCTTTCTTTTAGAATCGAGTCTCTAGGTTAGGTTAGGACTTGATTTGAACAAACAACTTTATTCAATTTGGTTGTAATAGAAGTCTTATATCTTTGTGATCAAGACTAGATCATTGGGGATCTAGTTGGGGTCTAGTAAGCTTCTAAAGGGAAGTTCTTAGTGGTCCTAGTTGATCTAAGTAATCCTAGATGTTAAGTTGAATCACAGGTTCTTAGGGGTGGATTCCGAGGGTGGAATACCGTAGGGAGTAGCTCTTCTTAGTGAGCGCCGATCTTAGTGTATATCGGTAGAGCAAAGTTGTAATACGGTTTATAGTCCACCATAAGGATTATACTAGAGTAATAGTATAGGTGTCGTGGATTAGCAACTGGACGTATGGATGGTATAAACCCCCCATCCCGAACCAATATATATTATGGTCTCTCTCTCTCTCTCTATCTTCATCTACTTATTGTTTCTTTGATAAATAGATCATCATACCACTTGGTTATTTTTGACTTGAAGTTTTTAAAACTTTGTAGAAGTCAAGATAACCGTATTCACCCCCTCTACAGTTCTACATGTTTAACTTTAAATTTATTAAAACCTATTGGGATGTCTAAACAGACGATGTTGTGAAGTTCGTGAAGTACTTTGAAATCAGCGGTAAACTCGTAGTTTGTTGTAACCCTTCTTTTATAGTCTTAATACCTAAGAGAAGTGACCCAGTTAATTTTTCAGACTATCAGCCTATTAGCCTTAATAGGTTGTGCCTATAAGATTATCTCTAAGGTCCTTGCGTTATGGCTAGCTCATGTAATCTCCTCCATTGTTGGTCATAACCAAACTTCCTTTATTGTCGTTTATGATCATTTATTTATTAATTGAACGAATATGCACATAATTTTGTGTTTTTTTAGATAATTGAAAGAACATGAACACAAGCCTCGTTCATTCATTTATGTTTATGAACGTTCGTTTATATGTTCGTTATGTATGTTTATTTTTTTATGTCCAAATATCGTATACTTATATAAAACATTCTTCGTAATAGGCAAACATAAACAAACGAACACACACAAAAGAAACGTTACAATATTCTAGATATTTTGTGCTTGTTTTTATATTATCATTTATTTTTGTTCGTTTATGTTCATTTAACACGTCAATGAACGAACATAAACGAACATGAACTATCTTATATTGTTAACGAACAAACATGAACAACAAATTTCATCCGTCTAAGTGCTCGTGTACGTTTATTTATCCGGCTAAACATAAACGAATGAACACGAACAAGCCCCACGCTCGTGTTCATCCTGTTCGTTTACTGTTAGGTTATCAATTCATCACCAAAACATACAAGATAAGAAGATATTTTAGAGAGAGAGACGTGTAGAGAGAGAGAGAAAGATGAGAGAAAAAAGAAAGATTGGTGACTTCCACTAGAAAGAAATGAGAAGCAACACCCTCCTAACATGCTAGGAGGGTTGTATATATAGTACGAGAGACTTGGACTCCTTATGGAGTCGTTTGGGCTTTTATTGGGCCGAGTCTAATAACAATGGGCTTAAAGCCAAACACTTAGGCCTAATTAGCTTAAATGAATTCCCGTAAACTGCGTTTTCCTATACAAGGCTCGGGAATATTAATGACCATCACTTTACATAAAATCACGGCTAACAATCTCCCCCTAAGGGGTGGTCATTGAATTGTGGATCACTTCTTGTGACGTCTTGAGTCTTGGAGTCTTGTATTCTTAGGAATTATTTTGAAGATACTTTTGTATGCTTGTGATCTTGGATCTTGATCTTTAACTTGATATCTATTGAAAAAAATACTTATATCGTGGTCTTTGGCCTTGATTTGTCTTGACTGCTAAGATCTCTAAATCTTTATCCTTGAATCTTTATGCCGCCTTGCGATCTTGTGTCTCTACCCTCATGCTCAAGATCTTGAAAGCTTGCTAACAATCTCCCTCAATATTTCTTTGACATGATTACTTGTACCACATAATGTAAGGAGTAGTACTTGATCCACTTGTAAGATATATCTTTCTTATTGCCCAACAATCTTGTCGACAATGTTCTTTTTAAGGAAGTGCTTGTACATCAGAGATTGCAAAAGACTTTGACATATGTACTTGAGCTTTCATCATGTATTTATCTTTGTCGATTGAGCATGAGGTGGTGAATCTTGACTCCGCTAGAATGCGGTTGTAACGTCGTCACTTATACCTGAAAATTGATGTTAGTGATAAACAACAGATATATACGAATATGGCTTTGTCATTCATCTTAAGTTTGGTTACATTAACCTCTGGTTCCGTGAGGACCGTTTTACAGTATAAATATTGTACCTATGATCAGGTATAGTCAATTTAGCAGAACCTCCTTGATAGGGTTTCTAGCTCAAAGTATTAGATCCTCCAACGTGATTGTGTTAGATTCATCGTACTTGCTTGTTCTCATTACCGGAACGTCTCAAAGCAGACAACACAGTAAGAGTGAATCAGATAGTTACTATCTTTCTGATTGAGTCGTCAATTCATATACTGGACCAAAATCGATATCCAGTTGACACAAGCTTGATTCATTTAGAATCTCGCAAGTCACCTACCAAGAGCTTGTTTGATGTTGGCTCAAGAAGGATTTCCATCGTCACTGTGAATACTAAAGAGTATCACTCTGAATGTTCTGGCAATTACCACAAGGATAATGCGTAGGACTCTTTGATACTAAATGTTGTATAATGGTGTACGACATTTTGTATATTGTAATTTGTGTCCTAGTGAGATTTTTGATTGATCTCGATGGCTCTAGACTCTATAAGTGCACATTTGTTATTTGGCAATTAGAGGCTGAAACAGAGTGCCACCTTTTCAATATCAACAATCTCGGAATGAGAAAGCCGATAGAAACATGTTGATCTCCATGAGAAATGAAACAAACTTCTTTTAATAGAAGCCTGAGTAGCTGGGATGGGTTGTGCCTTGCATCACTAGGTCTATGTTGACTTGTCTTCAATATCAGAATCATCTTTGTGATTACCGATAGATTATGCATTGACCCAGTTTCTACCTAAGGTTGTATGGAGGGCTTCTTTCTTTTCACCCTTTATCCTTACAATTCTTTTAATTGTTCAACCCCTTTAATGTTAAACCAACGCGTCCTCATTATCACCTTGTTGGGATTGTTCCGGTGATAACTCATGCCTTGGATAACATTCTTCCCTATATCACTTTACTCCTTTTTTCAATCATACCTAGGACTTCTACTCTATCTAATAGAGTGTTCCTGGGTAGATCCCTCTGGTTTTAGCTGGATCATGAAACGAATATACCTAACCTTAACCGCCTTATAACTCCTTTAGAGACAACAGTTGGTCGGTCTTTGGGTATTGCCATGAAGATCCATAAAACCATTTGAAAAATCAATCAACGTGTCTGAGAAATCATTTAAGACAAATTGAGAGTTTCCAGAGTTACCAGAAAGCTCCCCTTACACATATGCACCATATTATGAAAGAGTTTTACACATGCGTGGTTTAGGAACGCACTTATAGATTAAATAATCGTATCTATATTAAGCTTTATTGATTACTTTTTAATTACTATTTTCTCCCTCAAAATTTGCATATGTGTTGACAATTTTTGGAAATATTAGTAAATTAAAACAAGTTAATGTATGGTAATTTACCTGAGTCTAACTAAGTCTTCGGAGAACATGAAAGCATGTCGAATGAATCTTATTATTATAATCTCGTTCAATAAAAGATTAGAGTAAAAACTTAAAGTGGGAGTTTGTTAAGCACACAATTTTGAAAGATTTTAAAATTTTCTTTATGAAAGTATCTTGAAAAATTGTGCTCAACAGGAAAATGATTTTATATTTATCTTATTAATTATCATTTCCTTGGTGCTTCTCTTGAGCATTCACAAACTTGAAATGTTTGTATGACATTGCTCAAGACCGAGAAGATATGAACATCCCGTTGTTTAGGATAAATGTACATAAATGAACATTTTCCTTTCTTTAGAGACCGAGTCCTAAGATGACATTTACTTAGAAGTCGTAGAAGAAAATTTTAAAGAGACATGTTTCGAAAGCAATTGAAACTCTTGCTCGAACTTCATTTATACACCCGTGTTAATATTAATCAACATTTCTAGGTGCGTAAATGTTATCGATTTACAAGAGACATGTCGGAGAAGATTATTTTTGGTATATTTCAAATTTTTGATTTAGTATTTTTCTTTTATAGGTTTTATAATTTTATATTTTCTTTTTCTTGGTTTTATATTTTTGTATTTTGTTTTTCTGATAAATATATACAAGGAATTACTATGATTTTGCAAGACGTTCGAGCTCCTGTGGAGAAAAACTGCGCATATCAAGGTGACAAACCAAATAATTAAATTGATCTACTGGAAGGGCTTTGGTAAAAAGGTCGGCCAATTGGTAATCAGTCTTGACAAAATACAGATCAATCGTACCCTTTTTTACGTGCTCCTTTTTGAAATGGTAGCGGACAGCGATGTGTTTGGTTCTTGGGTGTTGCACCGGGTTACAGGATATGGCTATGGCGGATTTTGAATCACAATAGATAGGGATCTTGTTGAAGTGAAAGCCATAATCTGTTAAATGTGTCCGCATCCAAAGGACTTGGGCACAGCAAGCGGATAGAGACACATATTCTGCTTAGGCGGTTGACATCGCCGTATAGTCTTGCTTCTTTGATGACCAACCCACCAACGTTTCGCCTAAGAATTGAGTTCCACCGGAAGTGCTCTTAAAGGTGTCTTTACATCCCGCATAATTAGCATCTGAAAATCCGGTTAGCTCAAAACAAGAATCCTTTGTATACCAGAGTCCCATGTTAATGGTTCCTCGGAGATAACAAAAGATCCTTTTAACCTCCTTGAGGTGCTTCTCGGTTGGCTTAGCCTGGTACCGAGTACATAAAAAAGTAGCATGTACAATGTCAGGTCTGCTTGAAGTAAGATACATTAGGGCACCAATCATGATACGAAATTTCGTTGCATCGACTAGAGTCTCATTCTTGTCAAGGTCAAGCTTGTCTTTGATCTCCATTAGAGTTCTAAAAGGATCACAAGTTTCTATTCCATATTTTTAAGGATTTCTAACACGTAGTTGGACTGGTTTATTAAGATGCCACGGGGGGATTGGTTAACTTGTAAACCAAGGAAAAACGTCATTTCCCCCATCATTGACATTTTGAAGCGGCTTTTCATAAGGTCAGCAAATAGTTGGGTATACCTAGGATTTGTTGAACCAAAGATAATATCATCTACATAGACCTGTACCACTAAGATGTCTTCGTCGAAGCGTCTTATAAACAGCGTTGGATCAATAGTGCCTTTGAAGAAGAGATTTTGTAGGAGAAACTTTGACAATTTGTCATACCATGCCCTTGGGGCTTTCTTTAACCCACAAAGAGCCTTCTTTAACTTGTAGACATGACTTGGATGATCAGCATCGATGAAACCTTCAGGTTGACACACGTACATGTCTTCTTTTAACGTACCATGCAAGAAAGCAGTTTTTACGTCCATTTGAAACACTATGAACAATTTGTGTGCAACATATGCCAAAAATATCCTGATAGCTTCCATTCTAGCAACCGGGGCAAAGGATTCTTTGAAATCTATTCCTTCCTCTTGGCGGTACCCTCTCACAACCAGATGAGTCTTGTGTCTAATGATCGTATTCTCTTCATCGTGCTTGTTCTTGAGTAGCCATTTCAAAGTGATGGGTTTTATGTTGTCTGGAGCAGGAACTAACACCCATACATTAAGCCTTTTGAACTGGAGAAGCTCTTCTTGCATTGATTCAATCCATGCAGGGTCGGTCATAGCCTCTTTGACATTTCTTGGTTCCATAGTGCTCACAGTTAATGCATACATGCACATGTCACCATCTGTTCGGAGTTGATTTGTTGTCAAAACTGGTCGTGAGGGTTCTCCTATCACTTGTTCTAGAGGGTGATCCTTAGTCCATAAATATTTGTGAGGGTAAGGTTGATAAAACGTATACATGATCGATGGATCTACATATTGTGAAGATGATGATTCAGCATCACTTGTGGATGGTGGAGCAAATGGATTTACAAACGTATTTCCATCGAGCATAGCATTCAGAACATTATCAGCAACTATTTCGAGTTGGAGTGGAGCTTGATTTTCTTGTTGCGGAACATGTTGTTGTTGTGGTTTGAGCTTATCAACATCCTGTAAAGTGTTTGGAATATTTGTAGCATGAGAGGATGAATTTGTTAGTGTCGGTGAGGTGTCTGCTGTTGTTGTAGATGCCGTTAGAATCTGAAGAACTTGAGGTGCTTGAGCAGCCGGAGCAGTTCTTGTAGCAGCAGACGGATGACCACCAATGTAATCATCATACATAGCTTCGAACAGTAAATCCAATTCACGTTCAGTTGGTTGTTGAGTTGTTATTGTTGACGGAGCATAAGTAAGATCGAGTCCTGAACTGATTTGTCCAGAAGTCATGCTTTAAAGCCCGAGTTTTGAACTGTGTTGTTCAAAAGCCATAGCTGAAAGCTCATTAAATGTCACATTCATTGACTCCATGATTTTCTTTTTCCGTCGATTCTAAACTCTATAAGCACAGGAAGTAGCATAATAACCAATGAAGAAGCCAATATCACCTTTTGCACCAAGCTTCCCAATGTCCTCACGGTCATTCTTGGGATAACAAAGAGCCCCGAATACATGTAGAAATGAGATATCCATTTTTCTACCATTAATGAGCTCGTATGGTGTATTGTTAAATCGACGGTGAATGATGGAACGGTTTTGAGTGTAGCACGCAGTAGCAATTGCTTCAGCCCATAAGAATAACGGTGCACGAGAGAAAAACAAGATTGTTCTAGTAGCCTCCACTAACGTTCGATTTCTTAGTTCCATGACTCTATTTTGTTAAGGTGTTCTGACAGAAGACGCTTGGTGAGAGATGCCAACACTATCAAAGTATTCCTGAAGCACTTGATTTCTGAATTATGTGCCGTAGAACTGTAAGTTTCTTGAGAAAGGTTTTAGTCTCCTCAGGTGCTTCATCTTTTGATATGAGAAAGTATACCCACGTGTAACGAGAGTATTCGTCTACAATCATCAGAATGTACTACTTACCGTTTATGCTTTTGACTCTCATTCGACCACACAAATCCATATGAAGAACGTGTAACCTTTGCTTAGAATTTGGAACAGGTTTGGGTGGGTGAGATGCCTTTTTTGCTTTTTCTTTGCTCACATGAGGGACAAATATGTTCTTTATGATATCTGAACTTTGGAAGACTAGTGACGAGATCATTTTTAGCAAGTTCATTTATGGTTTTGAAATTGAGGTGGGATAAACATTGGTGCCACAACCAAGACTTGGTAGAAGTAGCACGAGCCATGAGGCAAATTGGAGAAGCAGAGGCCATTTCATGGAGATTAATATTGTAAAGGTTTGTTGTGCGATTTCCTTTTAACAAATCAACTCCTTTGAAATTTCTGACAAAACAGGTGTTTCTTCTAAAAGCGACCTCTAAATCTGAATCACAGAACTGCCCAACCAAGAACAGGTCATGCCCCAAGCCCTCAACGAAATAAACCATAGTGATCAAAATATTTCCCCATTGAAGATCACCGTAACCCAGAATTGCAGCAACATGATCATTTCCAAAGCAAACGGTTCCTAAGAACTTCCAGACAAAATTTATAAGCTTTAAATTTCCTATCATGTGCTTTGAGCATCCCGAGTCTACGCACCATAAACATATTTGAATGACCTGCCAAAGAAAAACTAGAATTTGGAAACCATTTGCTTGTAGGTTCTTAAGGGTTAGGAGTGCATGCATTATCACCATTTGAGCAGTCAGATTGACTCTCTGATTTACTAGATTCAATTATTTTTCCTTTAAGGTCAAAAATTCTTCCAGTTGGTGACCACGTAAGGCAAGTTCTAGGTTTCCTAGGCTTAGGTAAAGCAACTTTTTCTTTGGACCCTATTGTCTTAGGTTTCCATCCCTTTGGCTTATGTTTCTTTTTATTTGCAGTGTTTGAAACATTTGCATTGATTTTCTTCACACGAGAATTCATGTCATTCACATAATTAAGCACACATACATCATGGTTAGAATTAATTAAACATTGCTTACACATAGCATAAACAACTTTAGATTTATCATTTCGAATAGCAAGCTTAATGTTATTACATTCAGATGACATTTGTTTCTCATTCTTAGAAAGCAGTAAATTCCTAGGGTGTACTTCTACTTCAACTTCTTTATTCTTGCTGCAACTACTCTTAGACGCAGAGGGGACCCTATCATTATTTGTATTGCTCCTAAGCTGTGGCCTTCTGGTCTTAGCAGTGTTGTCTATTCCTGTAGAAGACAAACCATTTGAGTAAGAATTAACATCTTTCTTAGTGATGACATGAGGTTGTGAAATAGTGATCGGTTTTGTCCTAACGCTTGTTTTAATGGGTTTGTTAGGCACATACTTTTCTTCCCTAAAAGTCTTAAAAGGATTAATCCTAAACATTCCTGGGGCAATCACTTTATCATTCACAACGTTTGTTTCTAGTGGTGCGAGGTACAAGTTGAAGTGACATGTTTTGACAAGCATGTGTCTCATCGGATCTTGGGGAAGACCTTAGATTTTGGAAAAGGGAGTTACGGCATAGAGTTTTGGTTTAGAAGAAGAAGGTGGTTTTCAAATTGATTGCTTACAAAAAACTGAGTATTCACACTCGTACCTTTGGTGGTGTCCTTTTGTTCAGAAGTCTTATCAAATAACTGAGCTCTTAACTTAGCATTTTCATAAATCGTGTCATGTAATTTATCTTGCAAAGAGTCAATTATTGTTTTGGTCTGAGCCCGTGTCACAGAGATAGAGTCAAACAAGTTTTTGTATGTGGTCTTAAGATGAGCATTTTCTGTAGCATAATTCAAAACCTGAAACTCTAATTCCACGTTCTCATTCTCTGGTTTCTGAGATAAAGGATCAAGGATATCTGATACACATGGAGTATCCTTACATTTACCCTTGAGATCTCCCAACTAAGCTTGAAACCATTCGATCTTTTGCTACATGCCATTATAAGCTTTATCGTACAGAATTTTTTTGTATTTACATTCTTCGCATTTTCTATACCAATCATTCTAAAGTTTAACATATTCATTCTCCTTTTTAATGATACAATTTTAAAATTGTTCTTTTGTACGTTCAAGCTCAGTTTGGAGATCGGATGTTTCAATAACAGTAGGATTTTGCACAATAGACATAATATCTTGACTAACAACTGCTCTCAAGAGACGCTCGATTTCAAATTCCAAATCCTTGTGCTTAGCATGAGATTCATCAGCTTCGTTTGCAAGAGATTTGAAGTCTTGAACAAATTTATCTGCTTCTTTCAAAAATTATATTTTGAAATTTTGCACTCTAGCATCAACTTGGTTAACGATAGGGAAAATTTCATCTTTTACCATTTTGTGAATCTCCTGGTGAACCGAAGATGACCAATTGTGTATATATAAAGTCATTTTTTGTTTAACAACACGTTGAAGAGTCACAATGGTGCTTTTTACCTCATTTAAAATTTTTACAACACTTTGTGTAGTATCATCTGAAAATTCTTCATTTGGTATTGAAATTGATTTAAAAACATTGGCCATTTTGGAAGTATTTGAAAAATACAACTCTTTGCGTGACTTGGCCGTTTGAGAAACAAAAACCCCAGAAAGATGATTGATCTTAGCATAATTTTCTGGTTTTATTTCTTTGTTCAATTGTTTCATTTTTAGGCGATTCTCTTGTGCTTGCAGTGTCTCCTCCGAATCATACACAGCAGGAGGATCATGCTTTTCTAATAGAACTTTTCCATTATACAAACTCTGTTGTTTTGCTGAGATTGCTTGAGATAAAAAGGATTTTGATAACGCAAAGCCATTTTCTATTCGGTGTGGTAAAACGAGTTTGGCTTAGGTGAAAGCATGTGCATCATTTGAATCGATTGACCCGTTTTGACCAAAATATTATCTAATTCCTTTATCTTATTTTCAAGTTGAATTTGTTTATCAAGAAGCTCGTCTCACGTATTTTGAAATCAGACTTCAACTTTTTCTTTTCTTCATTAAGAAAGGAAACAGTTGACTTTTTTTTAAAAGCTGGTTATTTAAATTTGCAATTTCCTCATTCAAAGTCGTTATTTGTTTACCGCAACTTAAGTGAAGTGAATTTATCTTTTTAGTAATACATTGCTCTTGATAAACAGACTTTTGATAACACCTTTCAAGTTTTTCATATTTTTCTTGACAAATTTCAAAACATTTTTCTTGATTTTTATATTTAGCAAGCTCAGTGGTTAAATCAGCATTAGTTTCTCTCAACTTGTGATTGATCGTGTTGACTTTCTCAACTTCAATTGTCAAATTATTCTATAATGATTCAAAATAAGTATGTGCTTCCTCAACAGTTGCAGGATGTTGTTCTACGGTTACCCCACCTTGTTACACACTAGGAACCTCAGAAATAACATTAATGTCATTCTGTTGTACTTGGTGTGGTTCAGGAATGGGCTGGAGTAGCTCAGTATACTGCTCCTCTTGAGTAAACATATTGAATATATCATTATTGTTGTAATTGTCAGAAAGTCAGATTCTGATTAGCAATCCCCGGAACAATAATAAGCCCATTCTAATTTCTAATATTCTAAATACCCGGATTCTGAACTGTATTTTGAACAACCTGATTCCTGACAGTTTGTACTGCATTATACCCATTTTGATTCCCAACATTTTGCCAGTATATTGTCTAAACTGATTCCCTACATTACCTCCAACCATCTGCATCTGTTTGTCTTGACCCATAGTCTCTCTTGACCATATTCATACCCGGTTGTGCAATCTGCCTATTACGAGGGTTTGATAAAATTCTCTGGTTGTTGTTGGTTGGTGTTGAGTAGTTTAGTTTGAATGCTTTAGCCATTAGAACAAGTGCCATGTTTATTGCAGTTGTAGGATATGTGATGTCTTCGGGATTTGGCATTGGTTGTTGCATGTAGTTCGTGTTGAATGATGGTTGTGAGATGAAGTTGTTGTTGGGTTGTGGTTGTTGCATGTAGGTAATCGATGATGGTTGATCTTGGTAAAACACGGGATAATTATAAGGATTGTTAGAATTTGCCATAAGTGACAAAGGATCATGTGCTCTTGCTAGTCGTTCTGCCCTCAGTTCATTTACCTCCGCCTAATTGTATTTCAAGAAATCATACAACTGAGTGTAATCTACTTCATGTAAATCCTTTGTTTGGTGAACAATGGTAACATGTCATCTCCATTCTGGTTGTAAGTTGTTTAGAAACTTGAGATTCCTGGCAATCTTTTTGGGAAAGTGTTTGTTTATTTTGAAATCATTCATTAGCTTTGAAAAATGATGATAGTAAGACTCAATCGATTCCTCATCCGTAGAAGTAAACCTTTTCGATTCCTTAAACAACTTAGGCTTTTTGTCTGGTATCCCAATATCAGAACCTTTCATCATTTGCTGAACACGTAACCAGATTTCCTAAGCAGTTTCACATCTATCAACAGCAGCATAGATGTCTTTAGGAAGACCCATGAGAATAATCTGAATGGCTTGATCATCAGATTCCATTTGCTTTACTTCCTTTTTAGTAAGTTCATTATCAGTTTACTCATGAAATGTTTCAACAACAGGAACTTCATGGTCTGGATCACCTGGTTCAGGAATCATTCGTCTGACATATGGACCATTCATAATGGAGTTGTAGATTAGCCTTCCATTTGGTTTACTCTTTGCATAATGAAGAAGACGAGAAGACCAAGGAACATAGTTGTCTTTGTTAAGCATAGGTGGACGGTTTTCAGAACCAACAGCATAAATGTCTTATTGAGTCGACATTGCAAAAGTGATGTGAAATGATAAGGAAGGATCGTTTTAGTGATTAGTGATTATGAGAAAGAAGTCCAAATTTACGGGATTTTACAATTCTATGATTAAACCAAGAAATAAATTATTCTTTTGCGGGATTTTACTAAATCAAGAAGAAACCGTGAAAATTAGGTTTGTTTAAGTCTTTGAAAAATTCAGTGTATAAATCGCCCCCTTTAAGACTGCGTATAAATAGCGTCTTTAAGACTGCGTATAAATAGCTGGAATGTATAAATAGCTGGATCGTATAAATTGCTGGATCGTATAAATCGCTGGATCGTATAAATCGCTGGATCGTATAAATCGATGGATCGTTACATGAATCAAAAACACCTTTTTGGGGGTTCAGGATTGATCAAAGAACATAAGATGTATCATGTTTTCTAGTGAGAGAAAGTAGAGAGGGTGAGATAAACAAAGAGTTTATTAAATTAGAAAAGAAGGAAAAATGACAATGAACATCCACACCCCCCATGGAGAGACATGGGGGTATCTATAGCTTATACTAAAGCTATCTATCCCATTATTACAGTAGTAGTCCCTGCGTATAGCATATGATCTATAGCTAGTCCAATTTACGTGTAAGATGTTAGTTTCACTAAAAAGTGAGGCTAACAATCTCCCTCCAAGATGGTGTCACACGTGAATTGGTTACAATGTTTCCTAAAAGCAAAAATAAAGTAAAATGATAATAATGAAGTCCAACATTCCTTAAGATTGTCTTCAGTGACCTTGATCTACTTGAATGCTCCAGCTTTATTTCTTCAGCTTGTAGAATCTAGTTGAGTTTTAACTCCCTTCCAACTAGTAGGCTCTTTTTTCTTGAGCTCCCTCCCAAACAAACACCCTTGAGACTGATTAAGAATCAATGCCAAAGTCTTCTTAAGGACCTCCTTTCTCATTTAGGATACATTGTGGGAGGGATGATATCATCAACAACGTCTCACTTAGGAAGCATTCCAGTCCCGAAGTACACACTTTATCCCTTTTCTGAAGTTCCCGAAAAGACATGGTATGACTTGATATCATCATACTCATGTGTACATCTTATACCAAAGTACACACTTTATCCCTTTTCCGAAGTCGAAAACGTTGCACCAAAATCAGTTAAGACCCGAAAATGCACTTTTCTCCCTCCTAGAAAGAAATGGTAAGACTTGCTACACCAAAGTTAACTAAGTCCCGAGTGTAAGCAATTTATCCCTCTATGTAGTCGAAATGGTAACATCAAAGTCAACTAAGTCCCGGATGTACATATTTCTCCCTCCAGGATGATGACTATTTAAGGAATCATCCGACTCATTTGTACATCATATGCCAACTGGACTGCTTACTTAGCTTCATAACTCATGATTTCATAAGCAATACTGTATGAGAAGATGTCGAATTTTACTCACTTAAACAATTCTCTCTTGATCAACCCGAACTAAATCCCCTTATCTATTATGTCTGCTAATATTGATGACTATTGGTTGAAGCATAATCCTTTACTTATGACTTGATCTTGTATTATCCGTGTGACAAAGGAACGGTGCAGAGGAAAATCTCTGAGTACCATATACTCACCCAAAAGTATATAAAAAATACATCACCACTTGAAATCTCCTTAACTATGTGAGACATTGAGTACTACAATGTAACTCCTTAAAGTGATAGCTACTTTGTGGGTATGGGTAGAAAGAATCACAAAAGCAACTAGATATCCAAGTCTTTATCACTAACACAAGTCATCTTCGTTGTGGAGACATAAAGAATCGAAGACAAAATAAGTACACTTCCTGTGAAAGTGTACTTCAATCCCAAATAAGTAACATCGTACTATAACCTCGTGGTCATTAAAGTTCAATACTAGCCGTTAAGAGTGAAGGTGAATTTTGATAAAGATCATTTTTACTGTAGTGTATTGTGTTTGTTGTGTTGTTGTTCGTGATTTTTGATGTGTTGTGATTGTTAACGGATATCGGGCTCAATAAATAGAATATAAGCACGGCCCGTCCAAGTAATAAAACCTGGTCTTTTATACTTTACCCGAAATAATATTGTTTTAAAACTCGGCCCAATCATTTTAGCTAATTTTTGGCCCAATTATAATCACAGCACAACCCAATTTACAATAACTCTCGGCCTACACAATAAAACAAATGCACTTGGCCCAATATTAATAGATAGAACTCAGTCCAACTGATGAGATTATACTCGGCCCATTTCACCCGGTTAAACCATATCCAAAAATTAGGATAGTACTCGGCCCACAATAGGAATAGAGATAAAAGACAAGCAATCCCTATTTACTCTCATTCTTAACCCTAACCCTCATTTCTACAACTGCCTACCACTGATCTTCTCTTAAACATAATGCCTCTCCATCATATTTCCTTCATACTCAGTCCCAAATAAAGATCAAATTTCATTTATTCTTATGAACTGCTATTGACTGAGGTAACAATCCCATACCTCATTAAACCATAACCGAACCCAGTTACACAAGATAAACAATCTCATATCTTTTTCCTTCTTGTTGTTAACTAAGCACCATACAACCCATTGCATAAGTTTGACGCCTTCAATATCCTTGAGTGGTCTCGGGTAGGTATATGTTTAATTGTTTAGTGTGTGAATCGAAACAAAGGAAGATGATAACATAATTGTTATTATCATAACTTTATTTTCGAATAATAAAGAAGGTTAAACCTTCTGACATATCAATGATGTGTTTCCATTTCGTGTGATAGATCTTATGATGGTCTTGAATTAATTGAAACATACACAAAAACATGGAACTGATATCTTTTTCTTTTAATGTTTCGAGTCTTGATGGAGTTTATTGAGAAGATGTAATGATAAGTTTAGGTTAGTTTATGGATTTTTGATATCGAGGCTTCTTGTAATTAATGTTGTTGTTAGAGTTGTAATTGGTGAAGGGACTGTTGTTGATTGTTGGTGGATTTGATTTGAGTTTGTCTCTTATTCTTCATTTCTGTTTGGTGCTTGACTTGGTAATAACCGGTTAGACTGACTAAGTGAGTCGACCCGGGTCACCTTGATAAATACCGAGTTGAGTCGGTTTGGGTTTGTATAAATCGCCGGATTTGGCGGACGTATAAATCGCCGTCTTAGGCAGATGTATAAATCGCCATCGTTGGCAGACGTATAAATCGCCGTCGTCCAAACGATAAAAATTGCCAGAATCCAAAACGGTATAAATCGTCGGAATCAAGACGGTATAAAACGCCGAATCTTGATGGTATAAATCGCATGTACCATATTTTTGTCTTTTTGCAAAAAACAAAAATCTGTCTTTGTAAGCAAAAAATTTTGGATTTGAGTTTGGTTTTGTACCCATTCATACCAGGACTCAAAATAAACTTTAAAAAGTTGTTTAGCCCAGAAAATAAGCTCGAAAAAACTCACATAAGGACGAAATAAGCTAGAAATATACCAAAACAAGGACGAGACAAGCATAAACAGACAAACCCAATAAGTGTGAAATAAGCTTGAAATAAGCCAAGAAAAAATTGATAAAAACCAATAAGCTAAACCCTCCTTTTGATATTCAAGAAAACTGATAGGACACTAGGAGGATGATACTTTTATCACAAAAACAACAAAAAAAATCTAGTCGTTGCTTTTTATGAACAAAAAACTTACGAAAATAAGCAGAAAAATAAGCTATTATAAGCTTAGCCACGAGACAACAAACACGCACAATACAAAACACCCCCGGATAGCTCGTGATACCACTTGTTACATGAATCAAAAACACCTTTTCGGGGGGTCAGGATTGATCAAAGAACATAAGATGTATCATGTTTTCTAGTGAGAGAAAGTAGAGAGGGCGAGATGAACAAAGAGTTTATTAGTTTAAAAAAGAAGGAAAAATGAGAATGAATATCCACAACCCTCATGGAGAGACGTGGGGGTATTTTTAGCCTATACTAAAGCTATCTATCCTATTATTACAATAGTAGTCCCTGTGTATATCATATGATCTATAGCTAGTCTAATTCACTCGTAAGACGTCAGCTTCACTTAAAAGTAAGGCTAACATTTACAACTATTGATAATTTACAAATAGTTTTTGAGGATTTTTTATTAATAATTATTCTCTCAAACGGGGGAATAGTCGATTTCAGCTTTGAGATGTTCATTTTTGTGTTGGCTTTAAAACTCGATAAACCAGTTGATAACATCAAATAGTTTATATATTGCCTTATCAATATTCCTTTGTTTTTTGCTCACTATTGTTATCTTTTCATATGATTTGGAACCTAATTACTTTATTTTGTCAATATAGGACATTCGCAAGCATAAGGATAAGTATCACGTTGAACTGGGCTTAAAATGGAAAAATAACAGGGAGGTCAAATTTCAGACCTAGTTACGGTGTAACTAAGTCGTCCTAATTACGATGTAACCTTGAAAGACAAAGTCGTGGTGACCAAGTGTTGCCACTACAAAGTTACGGTGTAACTCTCCCATTCTAACTATGCCATAACTAGGGAGGAAAAATAAGTTGTAGCTACATGAAGGAAGTTATGGCGTAGTTCCTTACTTATAGCTATGCCGTAACTAAATCGACCCCACCAACCTATATACATCCCACGACTTCAGCTCAGGAAAGACACTTCTCCATTCCTAGAGCCCAACTAGGGATTGGAGAAAAACCCACTCTTACCACAAAAGGTTGTAGAACAAGGAGAATGAAGAATCGAGACCGACTTATTCAATAGTTTACTTTGGTTTGGTTATTTTGATATCATGAACTCGTTACCAAAGCTTGTTTGATTCATAATTCAAACATGAATATTAGCTAGTACGTTTATGCTAGCCTTATTATGCTTATTATGGTTTCTCTTATATTATGGTTATTAATTTATTTTCTTGGATAATTCATGTATTGTGTTTGTGGATCCTTGGTTTCCTTTCTAGGTTGTAGAATGAGGTTGTGTGAATACTAGATAGTAAGTACTAATCTGAATTCTAGCATCCACTATTGACTACGGGATAACCTATCCTTCGTAGTTGTTCGCCTTATGCCCATTAGGCGATCCTTAATACAAAGACCCGGGTTGGAGAGCTAGCCATGATAATAGGTAGAAACTTATTAACTTGAGGTATTTGACAATAGATCCTTACATCCCTAGGGTGTAAGCTTCTAATATGACGTGTCTATTTGTAGTATTAGGCATGAAATATGTAACAATCTATTATTTCAGGTCATTTTACGAATCAACACTTTCCTTTATTTATTTTTAGGGTTTTGCGCGTTTACTTTTAATTTTCATCGTTTAGTTAAATCGCGTAAATTAAAAATCATCATTCAACATAAACCATCATCAAACAAATAAATGTTTACATCAAGCAAGTGTTATATAATTATTACGAAGATAATTTATAACTTTTCACTTTTTATTTTTATCGGTTACGTAAAACGTTTACGTTTCGCAATAAATTACATTTATGCATACACGGAAGCACCAATAACTATCTATACTTCAACAAATACCCACTATTATACCCATTACCCAAAAATTAAATCATTCTACACTTAATAAACCATAGGGTCGGTTTTACACCAAGCAAACACACAAATAAAACTTAATTCCCCACTAATGTCACTTCACTCTAGTTAATAACCAACATGTAAACCTTAAACTCTAACTTTCTGTAAATTGTCTAATCCTTGGTGTCCTCCCCTTATTCCCCCCTCCTCCTAGGGAGGAGGAGAGGTCTTACACTTTTATACCATTACCACTAAACCATCCTTTGATTTCTTGTTTTACAAATAGTTTAGCCTAATACTTGGACTATAAATAGAAGGTCCTAGGTAAGTCTTAACACACACATTTCCTTGCAAGTAACTCTTAAAAATTCTCTCTTGTTTCACTAGTAAACTCACGACTCAAAAAGAAATATTAAGGTTTCCATAGTTTTGATTTTAGCAAGGTTATAAGCATACAAGTGTTATTAGGGTTAATATATAATGTGTATCAAGGGTATTTGGAAGCTAAGGTTTTGTTTAATCAAGGGTTTATAAAAAGGATTTTGGGTTTATAAAAACTGTTACTGTTTCGAATCTGATAAAAATGTATAAATATTTTATGATGATAGATCATTTCAATAGGAAACCGTGAATATAAAGAACGTTGAAAATGGAATTAAAATGAAGGAGATACGATTTTCGCAAGATTAAATATATAAAAATAGTTTTATAAAAATAGTTTGATGTTACTGTTTCGGCACAGATTTTTATAAAATTTGTAACCATTTTATTTTGATAGATCATCTCGACACGATGTCGTACATATAAAGAACATTAAACCAGAGTTAAAATGAGAAAGTTATGAATTTCTAAAGATTTAAATACACTTTTATTTTTTGCATTTACATAAAAATTACTAAAGCTGTTAGAAATTGTAAAAGTGGTATACGAGTGTTTTCGGGTCTGTTTGGGTTATAAAAACATTAAGAAATAATGTAGTATTACTTATATAATATTTATACACGTTTTTAACTTTATAAATATTATTTTATAAAATAATTAAATTGTTTATATAACATTATTATATAAATAATAAAAATATTAAATCAAGTATTATTAACAAATAATCAAGTATTGGACAAAGATAATATTTTTACGAATACATATACTTGGACACTTATTTATCAAGTACGATTTAAACATTGTTTCAACATTTATAAATTAAACAAAAACTATTTGGTGATGATATAACTCTATAATTGATATTGCGGTATTTATTTCAAATACACTATACTCATACGACCTATAAAATCAATTAGGTTGCATTCAGATTTCTCATGACATTTCTGTTATCCCTATAATATAATCCTTTCACAACAATAAGCAAACCCAAATAAGCCCTTATGATGAGCCAGAAATAAGAAGAAAAGAAAGGAAGAAAAGAAAACTAGGAAAGTTAGATTAAAGAGAGAAATGGTGAGTTACAAGTGAACAAGTGTAACCAACACCCTCTCCATGTGTGAAGAGGGTTTCTTTTATACCCCTAGCCATCTAGTTGGCGTGTGGGCTTTTCTACTTGGGTCGGGCTTGACTAAACTTGGGCTTTGAGCCCGAAACACAGACAATATTAGATTACAATCCAAGCCCGTTGAACCCGACTAGCCTATTACAATACAAGACCTAGTTTGACTTTATAAGACCGATAACATTCTTGTTTGACTTAATAAAATAAACGCTAACAATCTCCCCCAATGTTGAGGTCTCTTTCTTCAAACTCCTCCGTACCACCGATGACATTCTAGTAGGAGTTTGCTTTGTTTTATCATTGTCTCCCCTGACGTTAAAGATATGACTTTTAACATTTATGCTTTGCCTTGTTTTGGTCTTGTCTTGTTTGTAATGGCTTTGTTTATTCATGCTTTGTGATCTTGATCTTGAGCCTTTATCTTTTTGACTTTGAGTTCTAGAGATTGTTATCTTGCATCATCTCCTTGACTTGAATCATCTTGATTTGACTTTCTTGATAATCTTGTGCTCTTGACCAACATGCTCATAATTGTTACATTCTTGTTTGACATATATGTTCATAAGTCTAACAATCTTCCCCAATTGATGATTCTTTATTTGAATTTGAGGCTCTCTAATGGTTGAGAAGTTTAGAATCAACTATCTTGACGTTGAATGATTGACTTTGAAGGCTTGAGTATGAGCATGTGGTTTATGAATCCGACTTCACTGGAATGAGGCTGCAACACCGTCGTCTAAACCTAAAATAAGACAGTTAGCAATAAAAGATGAATATGGCTTTGTCATTCATCTTGAGTTCGGTTGCATTAACCTCCGGTTTTAAAGAATCTCCTTGAAGGGTTTTAGTATCCTACTCGGGCTGTAGGATCTTCTAACACAGATGTATTAGATTATCATGCTAGTAGTTTTATTACAGCATAATCTCATAAGAGACATCATAGTAAGACGTGAATCAAGTAGTTACTATTTTCTAATTTAGTCTTCAATTCATTTATACTGGAACAAAAATTGATATCTAGGATATCCACAAGCTCAATCATATAGAATCTTGACAGATCACTACCAAGAGTTGTTGATGTTGGCTAATCGGATTTCCATCTTATTGTGAATATTAAGTATCACATGGATGTTCTGGCAAGATCTCAAGGATAATGCGTAGGACTCTTTGTTACTACTTGTGAACATTATGGTGTTCAATAAGTGCATTTCTGACATTGTGTCCTAATGAGATTTATATTTGGATTTTCTTGGCTCTAGATCGATTTGTGCACTTTTAGTTTTAGTAATCGGAGGCTGGGCGATGGGCCACCTATTCAATATTAACACTTCGAGTGAAGTTGTTTACTAGATAACGTGTGTTTCTCGATGCAAAATGAGCTCTCTCGCGCGCTCGCGGCGCTCTGCTCTCTCACCCCACGTCTTGGCCTGGGAAGGGTTGTCATTGCTATCACTGGTTTGAGACTTTTTTAATCACAAACTATATCATTGTGATTTGATAGATGATGTATGGACGGTTTCTGATAAGTTGTTTGGAGGGTGCTTGTTTTCTACTCTTTATCAATACATTATCTTTTTCATTCTCAACCATTTAATGCTTACAGACGTCATTTCAAAAACCTTGTTGTGATTGTTCAGTGTTTAGCTCATTTTAGTCGGCATTTTCCCTCTTACCTATTTCATTCCAACATACATTAAGAGCTATTGTCTAACTATGAAGTTGTCCCTTGTGTAAACACCCAATTGGGTCGAGCGAATAAGGGTCGGGGGTGTTACTTCTCAGATCAATACACTAGACTATATAAATGACCAAAAAGTCGTTATAAAAAAAATGATACATTGGATTTAACAAAAGTATTTGTTACATAAGCCGAGCTTCATTGTCCACTTGTTCAAAGTACAAAGATTTCTAGCCCATAAGTTATACAAAATGTAATGCGACAAAATCTTTAATGCATGATATCCAGCATAACACAATGTGTCCCGTACACCTAGTGTTATGATCCTGAAAAACATTGCTCTAAACGTCAACAATAATGTTGGTGATTCATAGGTTTTGATAAATCATCTATTGTAGGGACCACAAGATTTTCTATGTGTATGATAATCTTTGCAAAGATGCAGACATCTATTAAATGTTACATTACGTTGCTTAAGCTATGACATTGAGCTTGAGAGTATGTCTTACAAATTTATGGCCTACATTGCCGTTGGTGAGTTCTATCGCAATATCCTATATTCGACTGACTATTACGTTCGTCTTGCCCAGTGAATAGCTAAATCACCGAACGGGGTTGTAACCCAATAGATTATTCATAAACATTCGGTCACAGTTCAAAGTTAAATAATTTTGATCTGTTCTTGATTCATTGGGCCTGAGATTGGGTTATCGTACTTAGGAACCGATTAATATAATATGAACACTTAACACTTGTGTCCAATTGTAAAGATTGCATGTTTTTCACCAAAAAAATTTATAAACACAAAAACATGTTAAAAGTGGCTATGAACTCCACTTGATCGAGAGCAATACCCATGTGTTATCAAAAATAGTGCGTACGCAAATCGATCAGATGCAACCTATTTAAATTAAGGTCGTATAAGTACTAATACATTACCTTACTTCTAACCTTCGCGCTGTTCCTCGCGACGTCGCTCCTGTCTCTCCATCACCATTCTAACTTTTGAGTGAAAACATGTTTATAAAAATTAAAACGTTTATAAACTTTGCTTTTGGAAAATGTCATAACTTTCACGTTTTTATCCGTTTCTTGCGTTTTCTTATGCCCATTGTTTGTATTAGTGGGTTATCGATATTGAATTTAATAATTTTGGTCCTCTGATATGAACAGTTAACTTTTATTGTTCACACCAGACATACTGTTTCATTTATTTGTTTTTATCGTCGTATAAACGTAAATGTTGTATTTTATTTGTTTATAGCTCCGTTTTTGGACAAGTTTTTACCTTTTCGGAATCGTGTGAAATGTATTATCTTATAAAACTAAAAATAAGTATATTTATACTTTTTTTTTTTTTCGGACACGGAGGTTTGATTAGTTTGATAAGTCCATTTTTAACTAGTTTTATTACTTACACTTTATACTTTTTACCACAAGTATTATACTCTTATATAGGTATATGTTATTTGTATATAATGTCCTTAGGTCATAAAGTCCAATTTGTTCAACATTATCAAGTCCAACATATTACTTTGAAACATAACTTTCATTTTTTTACTTAAGTTACTAGTTTTATGTATGAATATTTTTAATAATAATGACACAAGTGTACATGTCTTCCCATCTTGCATTATAATTTATTTTAAGATTCATATTACATTAATATCCTCAGTCCTCTTAATTATGGTGATTCAACTAAAATAGATATAACATATGCATATCAATGAAAATTTACAAGAATATAAAGAGTTCTAGTAGACCTTATTGGGTATGAAGATGATGATAAACAAATGCTAAACCCGTGTTTAGCCTTAAAATCCAAACTTGTATAAAAGTGTACAAAATGATCTTTTCAAGTATAAACTCCATTTTACATGTTTAAACCTTAAATGGTGATTCAACTAAAATAGAACATCATATACATAAAAATGAAAACTATAAGAATATAAAGGGTTCTAGTAGACCTTATGATGTATGATGATGATGATAATCAAGTGCTAAATCCTTGTTTAGCCATAAAATCAAAGCTTGCACAATAAAACCCTAGCTTTCCAAGTAAAAACCTTAGTCTTCCTTTTACTTGATAATCACTTAAATATGGTTAGCCATTGCCTGGAAACACCTTAGAATATCTTAGGATGAATGTGTATAAATGTGTATAGGTTGTAAAAAATTTGGTATGGATTTGGTATTATGGGTGCTTCAAGTCGTGGGCTTATAGAGAGCCAAAGAGAGTGTTTTTGTTTGATTTTTGGTTAAGTCTTTCTATCTATGTGTTACTTGCATCTTATAAGAGTTAGATGGTCAAAAGTTTGCAATAGTTGGTCCAAGACACAATGAGGGTTTTAAGGATCTTGGTTCTTGGTCAAAGAAACATGGTAAGGTTGTGTTTAATGCATTTGTGATGTACAAAGCCACTTGGTGAGGTTTTCTCTTATATTTCTTTGTATACATTGCTATAATTTCGGAACATGTATGATACATATGATATATTTTTGTAATTTTTATGTATTTGGTATAAATGTGGGTATTTGTTGAAGCGTAGAATTATTTTTGTGGTTCCGGGTATGCCTAAACTTAATTTATCGCGAAACGTATACACTTTACGTATCCGATAAAAATAAAATGAACAAAGTTAATAATTATTCTCAAAATAATTACTTAACCCTTGCGTGATGTAAACATTTAATTGTTTGATGCCCGTTTACATTGAACACTAATTTTTAGCCTACGCGATTTAGCTTAACGTTTATGATTTAAAACAAACGCGTACAATATATTGTGAACCCTACTTAGCTCTTCTGGAAGCTCGAGTTTGTAAGCAACCTCTCCAACCTTTCCTAACACTTTGAAAGGTTATATTATTATGTATATATATATATATATATATATATATATATATATATATATACTTATATATATATATAAAATTATTTAGCTTTTGAAGAAACTTAAAACTATAATGTATCACATTACTAGGGAGCTTCATGTGAAGGGTTTTATTTGGGTATACGTTTTGACGAGTTTGCTGGATTTACTATTTAAAGTGTCATGGCTCCTCAAACGTTTACTACATGACCTCTGAATTATGATGGCCCGAACAGTGATACGATATTTCCATAATAAAATCCATTCAAAAATGTATATTTATTATGACATAAAACATATCCAATAAAAGTAAGACTTGACATATTACCCAGGTTGTGTGACGAAGCCGTTACTTTGATTTCATATACTTTTGCCATCAATCGGATTTTCCTATACTGTTAAGGTGAGTTCATAGCCTCGCATTTAATCTTTTAAATGTTTCATAAACCCGCGAGGGGGATACATGCTATAAACCATGAATGCAAGTATTTTTCTGTATACTATCCTGATACATTATTGCCTAAGTCCCTACTTTTGCCATTAAGTCCCCACTATCATGACCTGTTAATTACTGTCTGGGGTAGAGACTAATGCTGTGAATTAGATCTATTTGGGACTGGACTCCCCGTTGGTGTACCTATATTGTCGGTAACCAATAGACACACATTTGGAATAACTTTTATGGGTGTTTATGGTAAAGACACACGTTTTGGGCATTATTTGTAATTATATTAACCTAAGAGTTTTCGGTTGTAGTCTTTCATTGATAATTGTATGTGTTGCATTATTACAAACTATGGGTGTATAACAACGTAACCCACTATCGAGCTTGTATTTAAAACTGTTTACTATAAACCTATGAATTTCACTCAACCTTTGTGTTGACTTTTTGGCATGTTTATCTCAGGCTAACTGAACATCTTATGGCACGGAGTGGCACAGACTTGAGGATGGCTTTAAACTGTTTTTATTCAAATTCATGTTTTCATGTGAGATTTTAGGAACATTCTGTTTGTAAAAAAACTCCATGAATTAAAATTATGGAAATAGATAACTTAATCTTTTAAAAAACGTCTCTATTCAAGTCGTTTTCTATGAGTTTGACTGTTTGTACTATGAAATAATTTACCCCAGATTAGCTTCTGCTCGTGCTATATGTCAACAAATGGGGGGGTGTTTATAATCATTCAAGTAAATGGTTGAGTGTTGAAACTCACAATTTTTTAACACACTTTTTATGGAAAACTACTATAATTATATTGTAGACAATTTTGACATTAAAGTTCTTTTTAAAAAATTATGTTACAACGATTTTATATAAAAACATATAGAAGCTTCTTCTTCTATTTGTTGAGATAAGCGCACGCTGAAGGTACACTTTCATATTACTTTCGGGTCCGAGTTATTGTACTGAAATTTAATAAGTCATCATAGAGGAAAATTTAGAAATGAATGTTTGAAAGCATTTCAAACTCTTGCTCGAACTTCATTGTACACGCCGTGTTGATTGTTAATTCAACATTTCTAGGTACGTAAATGTTATCGATTTTCAAGAGACACGTCGGAGTAGATTTCTTTTTAGTTTATTTTGGAAAATTTTTTGATTTTATATATTTGTTTTTTTCTAGATTTTTATTTTTCTTTTTTTTGTTGGTTTTATATTTTTGTATTTTCTTGTTCACAACAATATTTATTAATTCAAAAATAAAGGAAAAAAATAAAAATATTTCAAAATTCGATGTTTGTAGCATCAAGCAGGATTCGTTTGCCAGAACTCCAATCTCTTCTGGTACAAGTCAAAACTTCTCATTACGAGGTCATTGACGAGATACTTAAACATATCTTCTGACAGAGCTTTAGTAAACAGGTCAGCTAATTAGTATTTCAGTTTTGACAAAGAATAATTCAACAATACCCTTTTCAACCTGTTCCTTTATGAAGTGATATCTAACATCGATGTGCTTGGTACGAGAATGCTGGACTGGATTGCACGAGATGGCTATGGCTTGCTCCTTTGAGTCCAAATTTAGGTATTTTATCAAAATGGGGAGCCATAATCTGGACGAGTGAGTTCTCAACCATGAAACTTGAGCGCAAAAGCACCGTAGATAAAGATACATATTCGGCTTCTGCTGAAGACATTGAAGTGCAGTCCTGCTTTATGGAAGACCAGCTAACTAACTCATCACCACCTATGAATTGTATGCCACCGGATGTGCTCTTACGGGAGATTCGAGAACAGCCCGTTGTGATCGCTATCTGAAACGAAAGCAGTTTGGTTAGTTCGAAAACGGTGTGGTCCTTCGGATACCAGAGGACCCATGTTAATGGGAATCTTTAAGGTACCAAAAAGATCCGCCTGAAACCGCAAGATTTGTGTAGATGTTTCTCAGTCGGAACACAGATGTATTAGATTCACCATGCTTGCTTGTTCTCATTACCGAAACACCTCAAAGCAGACAACACAGTAAGAGTGAATCAGATAGTTACTATCTTTCTGATTAAGTCATCAATTCATTTACTGGACCAAATCGATATCCAGTTATCACAAGTTTGATACATATAGAATCTTGCAAGTCACCTACCAAGAGCTTGTTTGATGTTGGCTCAAGCAGGATTTCCATCTTCACTGTGAATAGTTAAGTATCACTGGTGGATCTGAATTCCTAAAAAGAATTTCAGCTCCCCCATCATAGATATTTCAAATTTGCTGTGCATTAATTTTTCAAACCTTTTTGAAAGTTTTAGGTTCGAAGAACCAAAAATAATGTCATCAACGTAAATTTACACAAGCAATATGTCTTCCCCATGTTTAGTTATGAACAAAGTTGTATCAATAGAACCTTTTGAGAATCCTTTGGATACCAGGAAGTTGGAGAGTTCATCGTACCACGCTCTTGGAGCTTGTTTGAGTCCATATAATGCCTTCTTGAGACGGTAGACTTGGCCGGGATGATATGGGTCTACAAATCCATCTGGCTGGTTTACGTACACTTCTTCCTTCAAAGGACCGTAAAGAAATGTTGTCTTGACGTCCATCTGGTATATTAGAAATGATTTGTGTGCAGCATACGCATCGAATAATCGGACAGCTTCCAATCGAGCAACTGGTGCAAATGACTCTTTGAAATCAATTCCTTCCTTTTGACCGTATCCCTTAGCTATAAGACGAGCTTTGTTGCGAATGACAATATTATCTTCATCACATTTGTTTTTCCTGAGCCACTTCATGTTAATGACATTTTTGCATAGTGGTCTGTCGACTAATTCCTGTACATCTAATCGATCAAACTGGTAAAGTTCTTCCTGCATCGCTTCTATCCATGCAGAATCGGCTATGGCTTCTTTGATGTTCTTTGGTTCGGTTCGACTCACGGTGAGTGCGAACATACACATATCGCCATCTGTTTCTAGTTGACGTCTTGTTCTAATTGATTGAGAAGGATTTCCAATGACTAGTTCTAACGGATGATCTTTTGTCCAACGATGTTCAGAAGGATGTCGTTGATAGAAGGTATGCATGTTTGACGAATCAACATGATGAGACAATGTATCCCCTCGTTCTTGTACCGGTGTAAAAAAGATGTTGATAAATTCGTCTTCTTCAACTTGTGCATTTTCTTTATTAGTATCTGCTTGATTAATGTTCTCAGTAGCAGTGATAGTTGGTGCTTGAGTGGGTGATTGACTTGTAGTTTCTGGTGATGTTTGAATATTCAATGGAGGTATATCTGCAGCAACGGTTGTTGTAGTAGATTGAGTTGTGTTTTGTTGTTGACATTTATTAGGAGCATCAGCAGCATTTACAGCGGAAGACTTCGACACAACTGTAGCAGTTCCATTAAGTAATTCATCGAACATCTGACTAAATAGCAAATCCAGCTCATTAGACATTGTTACTGTCTTAGCTGCATGAGGAACATTTTCTTGACTTTGAGGAACAGGACTTAAACTGTCATGTTCAAGTGCCGTCGTCGGACATTGTGGAACGGGGTCAGAACTGACGTGATCTGACGCCATTTGAGGCAATTCATCAAAGTTAACATGAATGGTTTCAACTATCACTCTTGTTCTCTTGTTAAATACCCTGTAAGCTCTTGACTGAGTAGAATACCCAACAAAAATACATGCATCACCTTTTCCTTCATTTTGTCAAGATTTTTGCCATTTCTGACGATGTAGCAAAGAGAGCCAAAAATGTAAAAGAACTTAACAGACGGTTTCCGGCCATTGATAATGTGGTAAGGTGTTTTCTCATGTCGAGGAATAATGTAACATCCGAGAATTTTCGAAATTTTGAATGACGATTATATCCTTTGACTTTTCGGGTCTGGCTTGACTTATAAGAACGATCATCTAAATCACGTATTCACGACTCGGACTCTAAAGCAATTTGATGTGAAATGATATTCCAGACAACTTTTCAGTTTTACCCGAGACCTGAAAACAGTCAGAAAGTGACTGAAATGCCCTCGCAAGATTTAGAAATGAGAAAATAATTAAATTAATTATCACGTTTTATTAAATAAAAATATTTGATAAATTATTTAACATTTTATTCAGTAACGTTTGTTGAAGACGCAGATATACGAGTAAAAGGATCATTTTACGGACAAGTTTATCGGAAATATACAAAATAAATAATAAACGTTTTAAATAAATATTATAAAACGTTTACGAAAAATAGTCGAGTGAATACTCATTTTTATCAGAAAAATGATTTAGAAAACAATGGCGAAAGTTTCGTGACTTGAATCTTGATTTAGATTACATCGAAATGGTTTCACAATTTTCATGATTTGTCTGATTTGTAGTTTTGGTTCGTGGATCCGACTATCTGAGTTTTTTTTTATGAAACAACTTGGGCTTGGCCCAATAGGTTTGTACAAACAGATATTTGGAAACAAAAAAAAATAGTTTTAACAATGTTGGATTTAGTGAATTTAAGTTAAATGATATTTGTCTTTGCTTGTTTCTTTTTGTTTTGATGGAACCGGTTCAACACGTTGGCGAGGAGCTTAAGGGTTTAATAAGCTAGATAGAATTTGATTATTTTCTTTAGCTTATTAAATCGGGTGGTTATCGTTTATTTGCGGCTCTTTCAATTTGGTCCTAATATTTCTATTCTTTTTCAATTATAATATTGTAGTTTATGTAAAAGATTTTGCTTTGCTTATTTGATCAAGATGCGTATTAGTATAGTTTAAACTGTGTTTGCTAAGTGATTAGTTGATTATGGGGAATTAAGTAGTGCGTTTTAAAAAGATTTAAAAAATTAATATTCAATTACATACCGTCATTACCTTTAAATGCCATTTAAATACTTTGTTATTTATTTTAAAAAGTACATTTTACTTTACTTGTTCATTTTTAATTTCTTGAAACTTTTTTTCTAAGGATTTTTATTCGAGTTAAACCTAACCCGTACTAAAGAACATTTTCAACGTCACTTAGCAAGCATCTTTGGTCATTTATATCTGTTAGATCAATTTTATTATAATCCTTGTAGTTTTTAAATCTTAAATAATATTAGTTTAATTTTTTAGGCGTAAAAATAGTTTAAAACCAAAACCAAACACTTTAAATAACAATCAAAGCTCGTGATTACAACTTGAACGAATTTCCATTCATTTTCTCGCCCGGAAAACCGATACCCGTGTTGATTACTTATTATTCTTTCCTAAGAATAATTTGTATGATACTTTGCTTACGTATACGTATATGTATTTTCTATAAATATATATAATATATATATGAGGGTTTATTTGATGCGTTGAAAAACGACCAACATCAAAATGGCGCCGCTGCCGGGGAGGGGTGTAGCGATTTTTACGGGATTGTTTGTGTTCGAGCCTTGAAGATCCTTTCTTCGGAAAGTTTATTTTCGTTCTTATAAAAAATATAAAAATCCAAAAATATTTTTCTTCTTATTTTTTTCCTTTTCTTTTATAAATATTAAAAATACCAAAAATATTTTTTATTTTTATTATCTTTATTAAAAATTTCAAAAAAAATATTCTTCTTTATCCTCTTACTTCATTTAATTCTTATCTTCTTTATCCTCTTATCCATTTAATTCTTCGACATGTCTTCGTATAACCATTTTGGTTGCTCGTGGTGTGGAGGTCCATTTAATGGTGGAAACTGTCCGAGCTGTAGCAGTGTAGGATCCGGAAATGAGTTTGTCTATAACCCAAATCATTATTCTTATGATGAAACACCGAACTTCTTCAACCAACCTCCACAATACCAATACGAGACATACTCGTGTGAATTTTGTGGAGGAAACTCTCATCCGGGTTACGATTGTCAAATAGGGAACACACCCGTCTTTGATCAGGGTCCATGTTACAATCAAGACTTTGAATTTAACCAACCTCTACATTATTCCCCGAGTCAGCCACAACAATTTCCTTATGAAAATTGCGGGGTTCTTCATGAAAATTTTCAGTGTCAAACGATGAACCAAAATTATGATCCTAATTTTTGTTATAATCCGATTTATTCCGGTTTTGAACAAATTTAACCCCAGCAATTTTCTACAGTTCAACTTCTTGAAATCGAGAGGATTAATAAAGAGGAGAGTTTTAAAAAGAAAAACAAGAGTATAGAAGAAATAATAAGTGAGAAGCGGTTGATTGATGACGAAATTAAAGATATCACGAATGATTTGAGTTATAAAAGATTTCGAGGTGAGAAGATTGATGATAATTATGAAAGAGATTGTGAGATTAAAATTAATCAACTATTACAAGATTACAATGGTTTAGACATCGAGATGTGGAAAAAGGAGCGCGTTTTAATGGAAGAAAAGTATCTTGCTGTTTCATAACGTATTAAATCTATTTGTAATTATGATGACGACGAGGATGATTCTATACCTTTGAGAGATATTATTGCTCGATATTCTCCGTCTGTTGCTATCACATTTTCCCCTCCCGTCTTACCGACTAGAGAGCCCGAGGACTCTCTCATAATGGGGGATGAGCATCTTGACACTATTCCTGAAAAGGAATCAGACGAATTCATAAAGTCTA
This sequence comes from Tanacetum coccineum, assembly GCA_026074375.1. Classification (NCBI taxonomy): domain Eukaryota; kingdom Viridiplantae; phylum Streptophyta; class Magnoliopsida; order Asterales; family Asteraceae; genus Tanacetum; species Tanacetum coccineum. The sequence continues at coordinate 16,673 of BQNB010023169.1, read as the reverse complement.
GTATTGAGAACCTTGTTCCAATCCCAAGTGAGTCTGAGGATTTTTCCGATAATGAAAGTGAGTGTGATATGCCAGTTTGTGATGATTTTACGACTTTCTCGAATCCTCTCTTTGATTCAAATGATGATTTCACCTCTAGTGATGATGAGTCACTTTTTGAAGAGGACATTCTGATGGAAAATTTCAAAATTTATTCGAACCCTCTTTTTGATGATGAAGAAATCATTTCTCCAAAGATTGATCCGCATTATTTCAATGTTGAGTCTAATCTTATCGAATATTTGTTTAACCATGATATTTTAATTGATTCTTCACCTAAGTTTGATTATCTTCTCGAGGAGTTCTCCGGTGAACTCGCTCATATCGATCCAATTCCACCAAGAATTGAGAAAGCCGACTTTGATCTAGAGGAAGAAATCCGTCTTGTTGAAAATTTATTGTATGATAATTCATCTCCATGACCGCCGGAAGAACTTAATTTGGAAAATGTTGATACGATTATCGAGTCTCCCTCCCCATCCCCTATCCTTGTCGCGGATAGTGACTCTCTTATGAAGGAGATCGATTTATTTCTTGCTTCCGATGACTCGATGCCACCGGGAATTGAGGATGACGATTATGACTCGAAAGGGGATATTCGTTTTCTTGAAGAATTGCTTAATAATGATTCCTTTCCCTTTCCCAAAAAAATTGAGTCCATCAACCTAATCATTATTAAAATGATCCGTCATCTTCTCGTCCTCCTCCGGAACCACCGGATGTTAAGATTTGTTTTGATTTTAAGCCCGATACGGGTGTTGTGACTACCAAAGTGGTGAAGGGTATTTCTGAACACTATGTTCTTATGCCTAATATTTTGCCTACCCTTCCTACCTTTGATTCGGATTTGGACTTCACTCCTTCTCATGATTCCTTCGGATCCGGAAACAAAATTTTTGATCCTGGGATATTCATTAAAGTCCAATCCGAGAGACTTTTATCATGGGATGAATTTTCTATCTCATTTATCCATGATCCTCTTTTTCCAGTGTTTGACCTTTTGCTTCCGTTTTCGTTTGAAAATGAGGACAAAGTGTTCAATCCTGGTATTCTCATTTCTCCTCTCTTATCTCATCGGGGCGAAATCATTTCTAATTTTTCTAAGAGCCCGATGATGATTTCTGGAGGAGACATTCCTCACTTGCATGTTTCGTATCTCCATTTATATCCCCTTTGACCCAGCTCAAGTATGGGGGATCGAGTCAGGCTCAAGACTCGGTGAACAAAAATAAGCGCTTCTCTACGAGGCAACCCGTGGTCTTTTCTTCTTTCTATTTTCTTGCTTAATAAGTGAGTGTGATATTTTATAGCCCAAGTGTGGGGGCGTGCTTCTTTCTATGGTATGTGGTATTGTTTTTGCAGGATTCCTTAAGATCATGAAGACCCGTGCTTGTTTTCAATCCTCCAATCATCCGGTTTTTGATCTTCTGCTACTTATGGAATCCTTAATCCTAATCATGTATATTATTGTGTTTCCCCTTTCACACTTGGAATTATTTTTTGCATTTGCCTTTTTCATTCCTAAGTGTGGGGGTAAAACCTGATATTTTTGAACATTAAGGCCAATGTTCCATTCTAAGTGTGGGGGGGGGGGGATTTCTATCGATATGTGATCTTACATGTGCCTTACTGTGTACCCTCGCACCAGTCCTTTTTTTGGCCAAAAATTTTAAATTTTAAGTCTTAATATCTAGTTTATTGTTCATATATATATAGTAAAAAAATTGTAGAAAAATATTGAAAAATATAAATAGTTAGTTGAATATAATATAAAAAAAAATTTGACACGAATGTAGGCTTTCCGTTGGTGAGAATAAAAAGTAAATTTTGACCCGGCCGATTTTATATCTTAGCTTTCTCCTTAACTTTAAATAGATTGATTTTTGCTAATCTTTTATACAAGGAGCTATAAAACGCAAGTCTAGCTTTAAAAAGTCAAGACTTTGCAATTTCCATATTTGATTTTCAATAAGCGAAGAAACGATTTATTAGAGTTGAGATTGTTGCCATTCTATGTGACTTGTTAAAGTGCCTATCTTAATTCATTAGGCTAATAATCCACGTGTTTTCTTTATTAGAAATTTTAAAATTGTGAATAACAAAGAGATGATAGAGTAGAGTATAGAGTTTTTAGATGCTAAACATAAATATTATTTCTTTAAGGATCATGATGTTAAATTGGCTTTTTCTCCCTTGCTTGTTTTCAACGTTATATAAAAGTTGAATAAATAAAGTTTCTTTGGTTTTTTTTGCGATTCTTATTTCAGATCCTTTCGTAGAAATCTATCTGGTGAAATTAAGTCACATCAAGGTTTTTGTCATAGTGCGGGAAATAGACTCATGAACCATGGTCGGTCTCGTAACCAATGTGGCATTGTTAAAGACCACAGGCTTGAATTTGGCCTAATAATAATAAGTTATTAATAAACCGCTGGCCGAAATAAGACCAACACTACCCTTGCCGGCTCACAACGATGTGCAGTCGTTTAAAGTGTGAGGTATTAATATAATTCAATTTTGGGCTGATAAAATTTACTATGCTTTCTTGTCGCTCACGAACCGATGGTTGCAGTTTCTTCTAAATAAGGCTCATACTTATAAAAAACTGAGACGATAAAAGTTAGTTGCATCTTGCCGGCTCACAACCGATGTTGCATAAGCAGCCTTCTAAAAGGATCGAGGAAATTACCGAGTCGAAATTATGTTTGCCTGGCATCTTGCCGCTCACAACCGATGTGTCAGCCTTACTAAGGACCGATGTTTAATAATGTTGCAATAATAACATGAATAAAGCCAAATTTCCGACTTCGGGATTATCTAAATAAAGCCTCCGTCTCTGGACTCGTAGTTGAGTTGTTGCGGATGAAATAAAAAGGATAACCCCTAAATCATGCGAAATTTAGACCTTCAATGGACCTTATTTTCACCACAAATAAAAATATCGTCTATAAGGCAAGATATCAAACATTTAAAGTCTAAACCGGGTTTACTTTTATTAATAAGGACATAAGTTAATTTGTCACCAATAATAATAATAAAATCCTTAGAGGAAATTAGGAATAAAGGAGGAAAAGTAAGTACACAATTAGCTTTTATGAGTAGTGTTAGCATCATAACTTGTAAATTACAATGATCTTGTTTTTAAGCTTGGCCTGGAGAGGTGAAAGTCGGGGACGATGAATTTATCCATTTGGACACTTTTTGAGCTTTTTGTTCCGTGATCCTAAAAGTTATCAATGAATAATGAAAGTCATTTACATATGTCAACATTCTCAATGAATAAGTTGTAAAAGATTGGAGAAATTATGAAAATCATAAAAATGAAAAAAATATATAATAAAAAAATTAAAAAAATAAAAAAAAAATAAAAAAAGTGTAAAACGGGGGTGCTTGCGAAATAAATGATTTTTGAATCTTTTAATGGACATTTTCTTTCTTGGTTTGATTTGAAGAGTTATAAGTAAGGGATACAATTTATTTATTTACATGCCGTTTAATTACTTGCTGTGGACCAGAATGGCATAGTGTGAGGGAATTTGATGTTCGCTAAATACACATCTTTTATAACCCGGAAAACACTATTAATCGGACTAAAAATGCTAAAATATGCTTAATTATATTGCAAATATGTTTGTTTTGTATTTTTATGTCTTGCAGGTAAAACGGATTGAAAACTAAGAAAAAAACAGGTATTTTTTGATTCGTCTCGATCAAGTTTTCTCATTATTCAAGATCAAGACGAAATCGTTAATATTTCCCGAGCATGCCATTGGAAAGAGCACAGAAACCCGAGTCTGATGATGCCTTCATTTCTTATTGAGTCGGCCCGACACTATTTATATGGGTCGGACCGACCCATGCTATATTAAAACCCAAGCTTGGAAAATTACATGCGCAGGCCTATTTTTGAATTTGTATAACAAGTATGCTGTGTGAATTGGCATGCTCACGTGAGCTTAAAATAATTCAACAATAGTCACATGACACCCACTATCTATTTTCTTCCAATTCGTACGTGACACGTGGCCTTTAACTTTCTCAATTCATTTGGCAAGAGAATTTACGAGTATCATGTATGCGTATGAAAAACGCATTATATAAGGCCACGTGGCGGTTTCTCATTGATGGATCGAGGCTGTTATTCATTGGCAAGTTTCGACGTGTACGAGCATAAAAAATGAATGCAAATGATTGGTTGCGGAATAATAACGCGTTTTGATGGATTTGACAATTTTTCCCTCCTAACTTTGGTTATAAATTTACATGCCTCAACACATTTTCGGGGGAGGAAGTTAGTTTTTAGAGTTAGTTTAGCCACAAATATTTTTAGCTTATTAGATTTAGTTTTTAGCTTATTGCAAAAGCTGGGTTTTTAGCTTATTGAGATTATGTAACAAGATTTGGTGTAGCTTATTGGAGATGATGTTTGGTAGCTTAATGATTTGGCTTATTTTTTTTCATACTTTTTTTTTCTTCTAAGCTTTTCGAACATAATCTATTCTTCAAAAGCCTATTATCTAAGCTTATAAATCAGCTTATTAAGATTAAGACATAAATCGAATAATCTTCACAAGAGCTTAATCGATTCTTCTCTTCTCCTAAATAAGTTTTGCTTCATGAGTTTGAATAATAAGCTAAGTTCTAGCTTATTTTCGTTTATAAGTTTTTAGTTTCCCTAAAGCTCACTTTTATATGTTGAATAAGCTGTAAAATAGCTTATTCATTTTGGTATGAGCTAATATTGTTTGCGAAAAATATTCGTTTAGCTTGTTTGATTTGAAGGTTGCGGATTAGATCTAGATAGCTTATTAGTCTAAATCGGTCTCGTGTTATTGTTGATGTTAGTATTGCTTATTTTTGCTGTTTTTACTTATTTTTGGTTAGACTCATCTAGTTTTTACATATCTCATTTAGATTAGTGTTTATCCAGCTTATCCCTAAGTATTCATTATGGTTTCGAGAGCTTATAGCTTAATACACAAGTCTTTATTTCTTCTTAATAAAAAAACAATTTGCGATTCAAGTTGATTTAGATTACATCGAAATGGTTTCACAATTTTCATGATTTGTATGATTTGTAGTTTTGGTTCGTGGATCCGACTATCTGAGTTTTTTTTATGAAACAACTTGGGCTTGGCCCAATAGGTTTGTACAAACAGATATTTGGAAACAAAAAAAAACAGTTTTAACAATGTTGGATTTAGTGAATTTAAGTTTAATGATATTTGTCTTTGCTTGTTTTTTTTTGTTTTGATGGAACCGGTTCAACACGTTGGCGGGGAGCTTAAGGGTTTAATAAGCTAGATAGAATTTTATTATTTTCTTTAGCTTATTAAATCGGGTGGTTATTGTTTATTTGCGGCTCTTCAATTTGGTCCTATTTTCTATTCTTTTTCAATTAAATAGTATATTTTAATTTAAAATGTTTTGCTTTGCTTATTTGATCATGATGCGTAGTGAGTAGTTTAACTTGTGTTTGCTAAGTGATTAGTGATTTGGAATTTAAGTGCGGTTTTAAAAGGGTTTAAAAAATTAATAGTCAATTTACATACCGTCATTACTTTTAATGCAATTTAAATACTTGTCATTTATTTTTTAAAAAGCATTTTTACTTTACTGTCCATTTAATATCTTGAAACATGTTCTTCCTAAGGATTTTTGTTAATTCTTAAACGTATCCCGCACTTAAAGAACATTTCATCACTTAGACAAAGCATATTTTATCATTTATATCTTTTTAGATCAATTTTATAATAATCTTGTCTGTTTTCACAAGTCTTAGAATTAATATTAGTTTAATTTTTTAGCGTAAAAATAGTTTAAAACCAAAACCAAAAACTTAAATGACAATCAAGCTCGATTTACAACTTGAACGTAGAATTCCATTCATCTCTCGCCAAGGAAAACGATACCCGTGTTGATTACTTATTATTCTTTCCTAAGAATAATTTGTATGATACTTTGCTTACGTATACATATATGTATTTTCTATAAATATATATAATATATATCTGAGGGTTTATTTGATGCGTTGAAAAAAGACCAACATTAGTCTGTCGACTAATTCCCATACATCTAATCGATCAAACTGATGAAGTTCTTACGGCATTGATTCAATCCATGCAGAATAAGCCATGACTTCTTTGATGTTCTTTGGTTTGGTTCGACTCACGGTGAGTGTGAACATACACATCTCGCCATCTGTTTCTAGCTGACGTCTTGTTCTAATTGATTGAGAAGGATTTCCAATGACTTGTTCTAATGGATGATCTTTTGTCCAACGTTGTGCAGAAGGATGGTGTTGATAGAAAGTATGCATGTTTGACGAATCAACCTGACGAGACGATGTCTCCCCTTATTCTTGTACCGGTGTACTAAAGATGTTGATAAATTCATCATCGTCAAATTGTGCATTTTCGGTATTGGTTTCTGCTTGAATAATGTTCTCAGGTGCAGTGACAGTTGGTACTTGAGTTGGAGTTTGATGTGTTGATTGAATGTTTAATGGAGGTGCATCTGCAACATCGGTTATTGTAGAAGAGTGAGTTGTGTTATGTTGTTGACGAGTTATCGGGATTATCAACACAGCATGTAAACGGAAGACTTGACACAACAGGAAAAGTTCATGATAAGTCACTGAACCTCGACTATATAAGCAATACTAGCTCATTTGACTGTTGTATCATCTCAACCAGCAGTTTGAGAAACATTTTCTTGACTTTGTGGACCGGGACTTAAACTGTCTTGTTCAAGTACCGTTGTCGAACATTGTGGACCGGGGTCAGAACTGACGTGATCTGACCCTCAATTGAGGCAAATCATCAAAGTTACATAGGAATTTTTTTCAACTATTATTCTTTTCTCTTGTTAAATACCCTGTAAGCCTTTGACTGAGTAGAATACCCAAAAAAATACATGCATCACCTTTTTCCTTCATTTTATCAAGATTTTCACCATCTCTAACGATATAGCAAAGAGAGCCAAAGATGTGAAAGAACTTAACTGACAGTTTCTGGGCATTGATGATATGGTAAGGTGTTTTCTCATGTCGAGGAATTACAAGTGAATGGTTTTGAGTAAAACATGCTGTTGCAATTGCTTCAGCCCAGAAGAACAAAGGAACTTTAGCGGCGCCTAGTATTGTTCGAGCAGCCTCAACAAGAGTACGGTTCCGTCTTTCGACAACGCCGTTTTGTTCAGGTGTTCGATCAATTGACGTTTCATGTCTTATACCCTCTTTTGCAATGTATGCATGAAGAGTTTTATTAAGAAATTTCATGCCTTTGTTATTTCAAACTGTTGTAACTTGAGCATGAAGTCCTCTTTGGACAAGTGTGAGGAAATCAATTAGAATTCCAAGTGTTTCGTCTTTAGACCTCAAGAAGTGAGTCCAGGTATATCGGGAGTAGTCATCATAAATTACGAGAACATATTTCTTTCCATTAATGCTTTCTACCCACATTGGACCACATAAGTCCATGTGTAGAAGTTGTAACCGTATTTTAGAGCTCGGGGTAGTCTTAGTGTGAAAAGACTTTCTTTTTGCTTTCCCTAATTCACAACAAAAACACAGATGATCTTTGACGAATTTCAGCTTTGGAAGGCCATTCACAATATTCTTCTTCGAAAGCAAGTTGATGGTGTCGAAGTTTAGATAAGATAGACGACGATGCCATAACCATGCTTGAGATGATGTTGCTTTAGCCATTAAGCAAATTGGATTGGGAGTTGATGAGTCTTGCAGAGTAATGGAATACAAATCTGTGCCACGAGATCCGGTGAGAAGATCATTTCCCTTCAAATCACAGATATAACATGTAGACTTCCGAAAAGCAACTTCCAAATCTGCATCACAGAATTGACCAACGGAGAATAAATTGTGATTAAGCCCTTCGACGTAATAAACCCGTTTGATAGTAATAGTTCCTTAAACTAGATCTCCATAACCAAGAATTGGTGTAATTTGATCATTTCCAAACTTCACCGTTCCCAGAAATTTCTCCACAAAATTAGTTAGAAGTTTAAGATTTCCGGTCATGTGCTTTGAGCACCCAGAGTCGACGATGAATAGAATGATCTCTACGAGCTGCAAAAGAATTAGAAGACAATGGAGTATTGGACATAGTGGAACACCTAGGAGTCTTATGTTCTAAAATATTAGCAGTTCTAGATGCATTTCCTAGAGGCATACTAACGTTTGGGTTAACATTTCCTATTTGAGACTTAGGTTTCCAATTGTATCCGGGTGGTGTATACTTAGGATACCACCAACTGCATGTCTTACTAACTTGCTCATATAGCTTCCTAGTTATGTGTCTAGATTTCTTGACAGTGGAGTCTGTTGTAACGGTTTTCTTACTGATTGTTTCAATAGATTGGTTCACATTATACTTGGGTTCTTTAGTACTAATAGGCACAGCCATTGGTTGTCTAGTCCTAGAATTCACGCCATTGATATAATGTAGAACACACAAATCATGATTGTTATTCAACACACATTTTCCCCAAGTAACACAAACAAAGTTGACATTCGAGGTCTTAGCATTCAAACTGTCATTACACGCAGTTACAGAAGTTTTATTTTTAGAAAACTTAAAATTCCTACGGTGGTCTTATACTTCTTGCTTCTTCCCTTGACTATTATTAGACATGACTCTATCTTCTAGTTGATTGCTCTTAAGCCGTGGTCTGCTAACACTAGTATTTGGAATTACTCCTGTAAAGAAAGACATGCGTTTGTTAGTTTTCCTAATGTCTTGATGCAACTAAGGTGTTCTAGTTTGATTTGGCTTTGTGTGTACTTTATACATTTCTGGTGCAATCACATTTGTGTTGTTGAAAATTGGCAACACATTCTGAGGCTAAATCTGTGCAGTGACTGGTTTTGAAAAATCATGGGACACATTTTGTGTGCTAACTGACTTTGACTTTGAGAAATCTGTCTTTGCAAGAGAATCTGAAAAAATAGCTGGTTTTCCTAAAATTGATTGTCTTTGACTTTTAAAAGCATCCGGTTGTCGAATAACCGATGATTTTTCAAACTTAGTTTCCACAGATTTTCCTTTCATCTTAATTCTTAAACTAACTGGATACCGCCTAATGGAGTTACAAATCAATCTTGCTATAGTGAGTAGGATCCAGTATCCTATTTACAGATTCAAGATAAGCACCTTTTTGGGTTTCCTATGTTGTATTTGATTTCATATGACACTCTCTTTACAGTTGTGGAAGTACTCTGCTTGTATTCCAACAGTACTTCCTTTCTTTAACCCAGATAGATTTTACAAATTTTTCTTGGGTCTTTGTGGTCTGTGAGGAGTCATTGAGGTTCTAGGTCTTGTATTATCCATCCTTGGATAATAAGGTCTACCAGTACTTTGTGAAAGTACTGCGTGTGATACTTTTGGTCTAGCAGTACCTTGATAAAACACATTAGCAGTACTTTTTGAAGGTACTTATGTTTGTGTCTTACTTTGTCATGTAGAACTTTTTCATCAAACCATGTCCCTTGTAAGTACGCTGATGGGATAAAAGACCTCCATTGTTAGGGTACCTAGATTTCTTGAGAAATTACTATGTCTCACCCTTTGGATGTTGTTCCAATACTGTTACTTATATGTCCCTTGTACCCTGCGTTCCCTTAGGTTTATGAGTGTGGGTTTGTTTGAAGGTTCTTTCATGTAGATTACAATCCTTGATTAGATGATTAGGACTGTAACATACAAAACATAATTTGCCCCCTTTGTGCCCAAAACCCATTTTCCTAGATACTTGACCAACACTGTTTTGACTGGCCAAAGTGACCTTTTTCAAAAGAAGTTTCACTATTTTTGAGTTTTCGAAGATAGTTTTCTTTGAATAACTGAATGTTCAAAACATCTCTTTCTCATCACTTATCAACCCAGATCTTCACTTTATGACTTTCTATTTCTATCAATTTCTGGTTGTACTAGACTTTGTGTTCTCTTGGTTAAGACCTTATTTCCTAATGCTATTTCATCTATTCCTGTAAAAGAGACATTTATTGCCCTAGGTGGTATGATAGTAACTGTTGGTGGAGTATTGAATGAAATCCTTTTGCTTTATTGAAAATTTGGAAACGAAGATTCATATGAATTTGTATTCCACTAGAAGTATTTTCACTGTCCATTACTACTACAGACCCAACCCCGAATCCTATACATGACTAATCAGACACATACTTTTGGTTTGTTTAGATTTTCATTTTGAAGAACAGAAGCATTTTGAACCATTTTTCAAGTTTGACCTTGAAGTTAATCTCTTCTTTTAAGGCTTGAGCTATTTTCCTTGTTTTTTCTTCTAGTTTTGAATCCCTTATCTTAAGTCATATTCATCTGTTCATAACTTAATCACCCATGCAAAATTCATTCTTTTCATGTGTTTTAATATGACATTCTAATGACTACTACTCATTTGATATCCTAGAATTTCAGTCCTAGCCCTTTAAAATATCTCTTTCAGTTGATAGCTTTCAAGCAACTTTTTATAAAATTACTACATTTGGAACAGTAGAGGTTACCTCTGAGTTTGTACCATTACAGCTAGAGACAGCTGGTTGTATCATCATCTTTTATTGCTCTATTGTCAAAAAGCACCAGTCCATCTTGTCCAAAGTGCAATGTTCGCATCAAACTCCATGCTCCAATCATCTTGGGCATCTTCGTCATGCCATCATAGCAAAGTCGTTTTTCAGGCATCAAATTCCTTGGTCCCAGTCAATGTCTTATGGTTGTCTGTTGCCAACTAAAGGCTTTTGAGTTTGACTCCTTCAATAGCCACAATCCTCTTTTCCTGACGACCATTTGGCTCTGTTTTCCAGTGTATTGTTAAGACAAATCTACATTCCCTAGCAAAATGACCCAACTTTTGACAGTTAAAGCATTCAATCTTTGACTTATCAAAGGTAATCCCATTCTTTGGCTTGAGATCAATGGGTCTTCCTGTTTTCCTCATAAACTTCCTTATCCTTGCAGTTATCATAGCCACTTGCCATCGAATGTCAATTTCTTCCATAGCATCTTCATCAATTTGCAACAGATCTTCCATGCTCAATGAGTTAGGCATTCAGATGCTTTTTGAGCAATAGAAGGAGCATAGAATTTCATCGAGTTGGAGGGTGGGAGTGGGAAGCACAGTTAGAAGCAGCTTGCATTGTGCTTGAGGTAGCCTGAGCATATCCTTTTGGGATATGTACTGGTTCAACAGTACTTTGTTTCAAAGTACTGCCTTTGACTTCAGTGGACAGAAAAGCAATGTTTTGTGAGTTTGAGTTTGACACACCCTTCAATTCATGCTCATACACCTTCAAGTTGTTGTAGAGATCATCAAACTCCAATTCATCCAATCCAGGTTGTCCTCGAATCATGGTAGCTACTACATGCCACACAGATGGTAAACTTCTGAGAAACTTCAAATTTGCATCTTCAAGGGACACTTTAGCATCATATAATCAAGCGAACTGAAAGAAATGTTCTGAAACCTTGTTCGTATGTTGAATCTAAGCTCTTCTCCAGATCGATATTGGAAAAACGTCCCTCGAATTGTTGTTTCAAAGAAATTCTTTTGGCATCTTCTTTGATGGTGTCATTGGGCCTCCAAATCTTGCTTTTATTGCTGATTATAAGGTTTTATGAGCATTGTGGCATCAGAACACTAAGCAGATGTCTATCCAGTATTGCAGAAAGCAATATGTTAAGGCTTTCTCATTGTTTTCGTCGTTTTCATCTGTGCGTAGCAGCAAGTGAAGTTTTTGGTGCTGATGTGGATGCAGGATCAGTTGTTGTTTGGTCTCCATTGGTGATTATATCCCATAGTATATGGTCAGTTATGGCAATATACTGTCGCATTTTCATGGACCATAGGTCATATTCACCCTTCTTGATCATAGGGATTCTCAGTGCAGTGACAAATGAGGTGGGAGTGATAGGTTCAGCTTCAGACATCTTTTAGGGTTTGAAAAAGATTTCGAAAGATTAAAGGTTCTTCTAAATCAGAGTCTCTCCACAAGCTCTGATACCACTTGTAGGATCGTTATTCCTTAATGAAACACTGATATACTGTCAACTATGCGGAATCTAGTTGGCAGTACTTAAGAAGAACACACAGGTTAATCAAACGATTTGTATTATAAACCTTTTGAATCTGCCTTACTTGCAGATCCCTAATACAATACTAATAATTCGTGTTTTTCTATATCTGCTAATACCTTCCTAGAGATCCTTTTATAAACATAAGGATAACCTCTAGTAGGTGTACAGTCCTTGTATATCATAAACTCTAATCAATACTAATCACTAAATTAACTGTTACAAGATAATTACTAGCATAACCGTTTTAGATGATAAATCCTTAGATTCCCTTTATCCCGGCATGGCAGGACCTCCCCGTTCGGGTGATTAGCTATCACCGGGAACGAACGTTATAGCATGTCGAATTTGGGGATGTTTCGGGTTAGACATCTAATCGGGGCAGAAATTGCAATATATATTATTGCAAGAAAGATTGTCGAGCTTCAGTGTCATGAGCTTAGGAAACGTAATCAGGGTTTCGTGATGTTTGCATTTGTTGTTTCATCACGGGAAGTTTATATGTTTGTGATAGTTGCGGTTTGCTTTATCACGGGGAAAATCTTGTGGTCCTATGTTATACGTTTTGGCGACTATTTGGAGATTTAAATGGTCTGGCATGTTTTGCAACTATTGATTCTAAAAATCATACATATATTTTGAAAGGACATTTAAGGATTTAAATGGTCATATACACTTTGGAAACCTTTGGTTTATCATTTATATCTAAACAAACCTATGAACTCACCAACTTTATGTTGACGTTTTTAAGCATGTTTTTCTCAGGTGAAATAGATGCTTGGATTATTTGATGTGCATTGGAGTCTATACATTCAAGCTTTTCATTGTGATGCAATTATGGGACAACAATTATATCAATTTCAGTAAAATCAACGAGATTACTTTTCAAACGACACAATTAGAGGTCGTTCTCTTGTATCTAGCGCTGTGAATTATGAAGTAGCACCCCAAGTGGTATTCCGCTGCGTTGTTGAAATTTTTGGGGTGTTACAGATTGGTATCAGAGCACTGGTTATAGAGAACTAGGTTGCATATTTTACCCTAGACTATAACCGTTTTCACAAATATTGCATCACATCAAACATTTTCAAAGTGCATACACACTACTTGCTTACTTGCTTAGGTTACTTGTTACCTTAAGTGCTTACATGACATACATATATGTAATATATATGCTTACATCTTTTGCGTATATCACACGTTTATTTATATAAGAGTTATTTATATAAATACCAGAGCATTTCTTAAGACATTGTGAGTTGCACAATGGTCTCAATTATACCTCAGACATTGTGAGTTATACAATGGTCTCATCTTACTTCTTAGACATTGTGAGTTGCACAATGGTCTCATTTCGTTCTCAGACATTGTAAGTTAAACAATGGTCTCTAAGAATATTATTTTCTTCATAGCTTTATACAATATCGTACTACACGAAGACCGTTATAATTTTTGTTTACATGGAATTTTGTATGAATCTAGGTATTACAAGTCTTGTATGGGTGAGACTTGTAATATAAGGATTGATATGATAATTGCTATGTAAACAAAACCCGTCACAGTTCTGTTTACATGGGATTATGTATAAATCTAAGTATTACAAGTCTTGTATGGGCGGGACTTGTAATAGGAATTGTAAAACGAGGAATGATATGAAAATTGCTATGTATAACAAAGCCCGACACAGTTCTGATTTACATGGAATTATATGTGGATTCACAATTATTACATCTTATGTAATGGTGGGACTTTTAAAAGGTGAGGATGATACGATAATTGCTATTGTCGACTCGAGTCATAATTAATTGAACACTAATGTGATTTTCCCAGATAGTCTTTTACCTCCACTCTCCGAAGACGTAGGTTTGGAACCTCGTCCCAATACACATTAGAGCACATTCACGTAATGCTCCCATCACCTTGAAGGTTAGTGTAGTGAACGCTATTGCATCAGAAATTTATGTAAGACTGATGATAGTTTATAATTTCAATATTTGAAGGATGGGACGCCTCTTCATTTAAAAAAAATAAATTATAAAACACCGAACCAAAAGTTATAATAAATTAATTGTTTTAACATAAATTAGGACGCTTCTTTAATGCAAATAATAAATTAAACATGATAGTGCATAATGTATCCAGAAAAGATAGAGACGAGTATGAACCTGAACTCGATAATCACCAGAATTCGTTATAAAGGTCTAGAGACACAATCGTGTCTTGCTACTCAGCAAAATCTTAAGGCCTCACTTGGAGCTACCATATCACATTCTTAAGTTATTACTTTTGCCGTTGCTAATCCTCGCGATCATGACTGTTCGTAGAACTAAACAGACTTTGATACACACTGATTTAATGGAGTAGAATGTCCCTTAAACATAGCAGACTGAGTACCATAAATCCGCCGTCCCCCCAATCGCATAAAGCTCTTCCGCGAGCCCTCTTATTTTTATTGAACTTTATTCTGGGGATATTGTTTCTCGGAGGGTCCTCACCCTCAGCATCCCATCACCATTTTGTCCCATAGTTTATTGTCGTTTGGTTGCTGTTGTTGGGTCCAGGAGTGGTCCAGATTGAACAACTATAATCAACTAATGATAGAAGACCCACCTTAAACAAGATAAGCATATGTCGATATAGTATTCAGTTGAATTACTCATTGCAGAGGCATTTTAAGTCCGTTTTTGGTTATTTTAGCTTGTTTTTAAAGGTAAAAGGTATGTGTAATTAAACACATACCAATAAGCCACGTTGATGTGAATCATCGAACATTACAGATAGTAGAAACGAGACTCCGTCCTCGGACATGTAGAAACTTACACAAACATACTCACGCGACTACACCTTCTTCTTGAGGTTTTCACTATAATGAGACTTTCCCTATAACGCGGTTATACCAGTCATAAGATCTGTAATGATATATTTTGAGATACCCATGTTGATGGATTAAATATCCTGGACAAACCTAGCCAAATTTTTTGGTAGATGGAGAAGTGTAGAAACACCGAATTTTGCTGAATAAAGTTATCTGCGTCTTGTTTAGAACGAGTTTATTAAACCTTAAGTCTTTCCTTGGTCACACAATCGGATAACACAAATTTAATCTTTGGATGAGATTTCTTTAAGGGGTAGGTACTGTAACATCCGAGAATTTTTGAAATTTTGAATGACTATTTTAATCTTTGACTTTTTGAGTCTGACTTGACTTTTGACTTTTGGTCTATTATTTTCACATAAAAGCGATTATCGCGTACCCGACAATTTTTCGGAACATTAATAAAGGAGATATATGTTATTCCTAGGTTGATTTATCAAAAACGAGCAGCTAAATCACGTTTTCATTATTCGGACTCTAAAGCAATTTGATGTAAAACGACATTCCTGACAACTTTTTAGTTTTGACCGAGACCCGGAAACAGTCAGAAGGTGACTGAAATGCCCTCGCAAGATTTTAGAAACACAAAAATAATTAAATTACATTTAATTATCACGTTTTATTAAATAAAAATATTTGATAAATTATTTAACATTTTATTCAGTAACGTTTGTTGAAGACGCAGATATACGAGTAAAAGACCATTTACGGACAAAGTTTATCGGAAATATACAAAATAAATAATAAACGTTTCATAAAATTTATTTAAAACGTTTACAAAAATCAGTCGTGTAAATACTCATTTTTATTGGAAAAATGATTTGGAAAACAATGGCGCGAGTTTCGTAAATTGAATCCACCGTTAACTATTTCAAACGAGTCCCGAACCGATAGTTATCAAAACTATGTTAAGAACTTACAAAATGAACCCTTATCTATTATGAACTTGCCATTTCATTTTATAATTTTTATATATAAATAAAAGTTATAAATTTTTATTCATTTCCATCTCTAACAATACACACACACACTCATTATCTCTCTCTCCCTCCCCATGATTTCCGGCCGCCGAAAACCACCCAGCCGCCGCCGGCCACCAGGCTGCCGCCGCCGGAAAAGTTTTCCGGCGGGTTTTCCGGCCGAAACATAAAGTGTTTCTCATCTCTGGATCTACCCGATCCTCACCACCACGCGCCACCAGTCGCCACATTCAACTCGTCACCACCCCTACCACCCACCGCAACCGCCACCATTATCATCATCATCATCATCAGCCCGCCACCACCACCTCACTGCCGCCACCACCAGACCACCTCAAGGGTGCGTGGGTTTGGCTCAGCCGCCACGAAGGGCGTGTTTGTTTCGGTGGTGAAAACCACCACGACGGTGGTGGCTGTTTCGGCAAATAAACAACAACAAAAGGGTGCGTGTGGGTTTTGCACTGAGAAAGGGTGCGTCGAGTTTAGGTTTTGTACCAAGGTAGGGTGCGTTTGAGTTATGGTTTCACGAGTAAAGGTGCGGTTGGTTGCAATACAAACACCACGGGGTGCGTTTGGCTATTTTAAATAGCTAGGGGTGTTCGTTTGGCTGTTAATAAACAATTAGGGTGCGCATGGTTTCGCAGAAGCAAACAAGAGGGTGTGTTGGGTACT
>BQNB010023168.1:0-62130 GCA_026074375.1 Tanacetum coccineum | reverse complement strand
GTAGTTCTTAAGGATCTAGTTGATCATGTTTAAACAAATTATCCACTAGATCATTCCTTAGAATCTGCCTGTAGGTATGCTAAACTAATTCAAGAGTTGCTTACAACATCGGTAAAACCTGCCCTAGTATCAACAATACTAATGGAAAATTAGTAGTTGTGACCCCAAAGAACAAGGACAAAAGAGTTAGATTTACTGAGCCCGTCATATCCTCAGGAAACACAAACACAAAAACCTCTTCTTCATCGAACTTAGTTTCTAACAAACCTATGTTGTCTTCTACAGGAGTAAAACCGTCTACTAGTGATAGCGGATCACAGCCTTCAGGCTATACAAAGAAAGATAAGATTTAACAAACAACAAGTAGTACTCAGAAGAATAAAGTAGAAGCCCACCATAGGAAAGTTAAATCTAGTTTGAAAAATAAATACTGTGTTGTTGCACCTAAAGGAACTGCTAATGTGCAGCATCCCAAGCTTAATGCGAATTCTGAACTTAAATGTGTTAAGTGTAATGGTTGCATGCTTTATGATAATCATGATTTGTGTGTTCTTGATTTTATCAATAATGTGAATGCTCGTGCAAAATCTAAATCTGTTAAGAAAAGTTCAAAGAGAAAAGTTTAGAAACCGACAGGAAAGGTGTTTACAAATATTGGATACATCTGGAGACCTACTGGTCAGACCTTTACTATAGTAGGAAATGTGTGCCCTTTAACTAGGATTACCACAACTACTGAAGTAACCCTTAGGAAACCATCTGCTCTAGAAAATGAAACACCTAAGCCTATTGTAACATTGGTTTACTCAAGAAAACCTAGGAAATCTAAAACTAATATTCCTGTTAACAAATCTAAGGTTCTTAAATCTAAATCCGCTAACAAAAAGGAACCCAGACAATCTTAGGGATCCATAGTTTTTGATGTTCTATCTTCCTCTCTTGATGAATGCAGGTCCTCCAAATTGTTCTTTGGTATTTGGACTTCGGTTGCTCCAAGCACATGACCGGAGATCGCTCTCAGCTCACCAATTTCGTCAATAAATTTTTAGGTACAGTCAAATTCGAAAATGATCACGTGGAAAAGATATTGGGATATGGTGATTATCATATTGGGAATGTTACGATTTCAAGGGTTTACCACGTGGAAGGACTTGGACACAACTTATTCTTCGTTGGGAAATTTTGTGATTCGAACCTTGAAGTTGCTTTTCGTCAACACACCTGCTTCATTTGTAATTTAGAAGGTGTTGATCTATTGATTGGATCTCGAGGAAACAATCTGTATACTCATTCTCTTAGAGATATGATGGCGTCCTCTCCTATATATCTCTTGCCAAAGGCCTCAAAGACTAAGTCCTGGCTATGGCACCGACGTCTGTCTCATCTAAACTTTGGTGCAGTCAACCATTTAGCTAGACACGGTCTTGTTCGATGTCTCCCTAAGCTAAACTTTAAAAAGGACCACCTGTGTTCTGCTTGTACAATGGGCAAAAGCAAGAAAAAACCCCACAAACCTAAATCTGAAGACACCAACCAAGAAAAACTCTATCTTTTACACATGGATCATTGTGGACCAATGCGTGTCGCAAGTGTTAATGGAAAAAAGTACATCCTCGTCATTTTCGATGATTACTCTCGATTTACATGGGTTAAGTGCTTAAGGCCAAAAGATGAAGCTCCAGATTTCATAATCAAGTTTCTCAAGATGATCCAAGTGCGCCTTAAAGTGTCTGTCCGAAGAATCAGAACAGATAATGGAACTAAATTTGTTAATCAAACTTTGCGTGAATATTATGAGAAGGTTGACATCTCTCATGAAACATCTGTTGCTCGCTCCCCACATCAAAATGGTGTCGTTGAAAGACATAATCGTACGCTAATTGAAGCTTCCCTCACAATGTTGATTTATGCAAAAGCTCCTTTATTATTATAGGCATAAGCAGTTGCTACCGCATGTTACACCAAAAATTGTTCCATCACACGTCTTCGTCACGGAAAAACACCATACAAACTTTTACATGACAAACTTCTTGACTTATCATTTTTCCATGTATTTGGTGCACTTTGTTATTCGACAAACGATAGCGAGAACTTGGGCAAGTTACAACCAAAAGCTGATATTGGTATCTTCATTAGCTATGCACCCACAAAGAAAGCATTTCGAATTTACAACCGACGTACCAGACGAATCATTGAGACAATTCATGTAGATTTTGATGAGCTGACTGCAATGGATTCTGAACACAACAGTATAGGGCCCGCACTTCATGAAATGACTCATGCAACAATAAGTTCAGGACTCGTGCCAAACCCTCCTCTTTCAACACCATTTGTACCACCTTTAAGAAATGATTGGGATTTACTATTTTAACCACTGTTTAATGAATTACTCAACCCTCCATTAAGTGTTGATCATCCAGCCCCTGAAGTCATTGCTCCAATTGCTGAAGTAGTTGCTCTATTTCCCGCTGCATCAATCGGTTCACCTTCCTCAACAACTATTGACCAAGATGCACCATCACCAAGTAACTCTCAAACAACACCCAAAACTCAATCTCCTATCATTCCTAACGATGTTAAAGAAGATAATCATCACTTAGATGTTGCACACATGAATAACGATCCGTTCTTTGGTATTCCAATTCTAGAAAACAAATCTGAAGCATCTTCGTCTTTCGGATGTTATTCCTACTATTGTGCACACTGCTGCTCCTAACTCAGAACACGTTACCAAATGGACCAAGGATAATCCTTTAGAAAACATCATCGGTGAACTTGTAAGACCTGTTTCCACAAGACTCCAACTCCATGAACAAGCCTTTTTTGTTACTATGATGCCTTTCTTACATCAGTTGAACCAAAGAACTATAAAGACTCGTTAACTCAAGCATGTTGGATTGAAGCAATGCAAGGGTAACTTAATGAATTTGAACGTCTTGAAGTCTGGGAACTCGTTCCTCGTCCAAATAAAGTGATGGTTATTACTTTAAAATGGATCTACAAGGTGAAACTTGATGAATTAGGAGGTAATCTAAAGAACAAGGCTCGATTGGTTGCTCGTGGTTACTGTCAAGAGGAGGGAATTGATTTTGAGGAATCTTTTGCTCCAGTGGCTAGACTTGACGCTATTTGAATTTTCCTCGCCTATGTTGCTCACATGAATATGATCGTCTACCAAATGGATGTTAAGACGACATTCTTGAACGGTATTCTACGCGAAGAAGTTTATGTGTATAAGCTTAAGAAGGCCCTCTATGGGTTAAAACCAGCTCCTCGCGCATGGTACGATCTATTGTCAAAGTTTTGACTCTCTCAGGAATTCTCTAAAGGAATCGTAGATCACACATTGTTCATCAGAAGACAAGGCAAAGATATTCTCCTGGTATAAATTTATGTTGATGATATAATTTTTGCGTCTACTACACCTGAACTATGTGACCAGTTTTCAAAAATAATGTGTTCAAAGTTTAAGATGTCGATGATGGGCAAAATATCATTTTTTTAGGACTACAGATTTCACAAAGTCCTAGAGGCATCTTTATTAACCAGTCTAAATATGCTCTAGAATCATTGAAAAAATATGGTATGGAATCTAGTGACCCCGTGGATACTCCCATGGTGGAGAAATCCAAACTGGATGAAGATACACAAGGGAAAGCCGTGGATCCTACACACTATCATAGAATGATTGGCACCCTTATGTATCTTACAGCCAGTAGACCAGACCTTACATTTGCTGTATGCATGTGTGCCCGGTATCAGGCAAAGCCTACCGAAAAGCACTTACATGCTGTAAAAAGAATCTTTAAATACCTAAGAGGAACCGTTAATAGGGGACTCTGGTATCCAAAGGATTCTTCTATTGCTCTAACAGCTTATGCAGACGCTGATCATGCGGGTTGCCAAGATACTAGACGAAGTACATCTGGATGTATGCAATTATTGGGAGATAGGCTTGTTAGCTGGTCATCAAAAAGGCAGAAAAGCGCTGCGATATCCAGTACGGAAGCTGAATATATTGCTTTGTCAGGCTGTTGTGCTCAAGTCCTTTGGATGAGATCACAGCTTACCGACTATGGCCTTGGATTCAATAAAATTCCAATGTACTGTGATAACAAAAGCGCTATTGCCTTATGCTGCAACAATGTTCAACATTCTCGATCAAAACATATTGACATCAGATTCCACTTCATAAAAGAGCAAGTTGAGAATGGAGTAGTAGAACTTTACTTTGTCAATACGGAGTATCAGCTGGCGGACATCTTCACTAAAGCCCTTGGCAGAGAAAGAATTGAATTTCTTATCAACAAGCTGGGAATGCGGAGTTTTACGCCGGAGACTCTGAAACAATTGGCAGATGAAGTTGATGAATAGTGGTGGTACCTATTCAAATATCCTGTATAATATGTATATATATTAAAAACCATAAAAACCAAAAAGATTTTTCATTTTTAGAAAACTTTTATAAAATCAAAATACAAAAATATAAAACCCAAAAAAAGTTTAAAAATGAGAAAAAAAATCAAAAAGAGGTAATAATGGCATGTCTTTTGAAAATTGATAACATTTACGGTCTTAGAAATGTCATTCAATAATTATACGAGGCTGTAAATGAAGTTCGAGCAGAAGTTCCAAATCCTTTCAAAACTTGCCAAATGGCTTGCTATTATTTCAGATAGCATCTCGGTCATCATCTTAAAGGCAAGTATTTCAAAATGAAAACTTGACCTCATAACATGAATTTATTCTCGGGCATGGTCTACTTTATGACCATGCAAAGGCTTGTGTTTACTTTGCAACACAACCCGTGCTTCCTATATACAAATTAATGTACATGTCAGTGCATTTCTTTGTCAAAATAAGAGAAATCTTATTTTTATTGGTAAAAAGTTGTCTTCACAATGAATCAGTGTTGTCAGTAATAACAAAAATTTTTTTTAAGACAATTCGACCACTCAAACAATGACAACAGCTCTTTAAATAGAAAACGGGTCATTATTTGAGGGGGAGAAATTTTCATCAAATTTTAAAACGGTCTTTCAAATTAAGTTACGAAATAAACGGATAAAGTTTTTTGATAATGACGGATCACAATTTCAAGGGGAGTTAATTTATATTAACTATAAGAGCTTTAGATGTCATTTATTTCAAACTTTAGGGACTTATTTGTAATTTAAGACTTAGTTGATTCTCACAGAATAGATTTAAGCTTATCAATTCTTCGAACACGATCTCAAGTATATGTGCGTACTAGGTTTTGCTGATTCTGAGGTATCGAAACCAGCAAGGGGGAAGGAATAGATATACAAGAAAGATAATGAGTACACATGATAGAATTCATACCCTATTCTCATTTTAGGTCATTCCGGGAAGACAAATGTCATAACCGCAGAGAAAATCAGTGTTTATCTTGTTACTTTCGGGTGCACTATTTCAACTACATGGGGGTAGAGATATCTTGTGATTTCAAGTATGCATCATTTAAGATACTAGGGGGAAGTGTTGTAAGAAGATTTATTCTAAGCATAAGAAGATTGGTTACTGATTCAATAAATGCTTCCTCAAACGGTTAATCACTAAGCTTATTTTTTAAAATTAGTAGAATTAGTTGACAAAAGAGGTACACATAGGTTTGATAAGTATGATGATTCCTTAAGATTAGTCAGTATTCTACAGAAAGAAATGAGTACATGTGGGACTTAGTTGACTTAGGTGTTATCATTTCGACTACTTAGAGGGAATAATTGTGACATCCGAGACTTAGTTGACTTTGATGTTTCAATTTATATCATCACTGTCGTGTAAAGAGAAATACAGACATCCGGGACTTAATTGACTTTGGTGTTATAGTTTTGAACTATTTGTGTACTTCGGATACTTGGGCTTTATACATCAAGACTGCTTGATGCGGCTCGCACATCTGCTTTGAATCTACTCAAGAAAGGATTACTTGTTCGAGGGGAAGTTAAGACAACTTCCAATGGAGATTATCGAGACGGACTACAGATTGCTGACATGGACAGAATGACTTGGTCATTTTCAGTTTGAATATTTTCAGGTCCTATTTTATACATAATCTTGTGAATATATAAATGTGTTGTGTAGACTTAAAAATTAGGCATATATAGTGTTTGAGTATGAATTTTCAAGAATTTCTTAGTAAATTCAAAATTTTCAAATTAACATACTCAAACACCATATAATTCCCTCATAATTTGAGGGGGAGCATTAAAAATGTTCCTAATACGGCTTGTTAATAATTAGACATTTTTTCCCCAAAAGCAGTTATATTTGAATCAATTGATATCCAAAATATCAAGAGATTTAATATTTTTGATAATGGAAGAAAATGTGATTAAAATATATGGCTAAAGATGTGAATTTTAAGATCTTAAGTGTACGATATCCCATATATGTGCTAAACTCTTTCGATTAATCGATGCACATATAAAGGGGGAGCAAATGGTTACGTGTTGGCTGAAATGTGGAGTCAGTAACAAAGAGTTTCCGACCTTTAATTACTGTATTGGAGTTATTAAGGTGGTTAAAGTTTAGGTAATCCATTCCCATGATTCAGCCAAGAACCGGATGGGATTACACAGGGATATTTCACAAGATAGTGTAAGAAGTCCTTAGGTCATGAAAAAAAGGAAGTAAAGTGAGATTAAGGGAAAAGTACCGATTGGATGAAGCTAGTACTGACACAACCCAACAAGGACTAGTTATGAAGTCTTGGTAAGCGCTGAAGGGGTTGAAGAATTAAAAAGAAAAGTTAAGATAAGGGGTAAAAAGAAAGAACTCCTCCTCACACTTAGGCAGAAATCGGGTCAATACATCTGCTGTCAAGAATCACAAAGATGATTGCTGACATTGAAGATTGACATCATAGACCTAGTGATGCAAGGCACAACCCTCCCTAGCCACTCAGAATCTCTCAAAAGGATTTTTGTTTCTTTCTCACAAAGATTAACGCATTTTCTATCAAACCTTTCTCACTCTGAGATTGAAAAGGTGGCCAGTCTGCTCCAGATTCCGATCACGTAAGAACCAAGAGTGCACTATTGAGTCTGAGCCTAAAAGTGGGTATCATCCCATAAATCTGCATTAGGAACTTCGTCAAAATTATGTTGTTGTAACTTCAACACAATGTGAAAACAGAAATATTATTATATGAGTCAGTACTCATTATCCTTGTGTGAATTTGCGCCGAACATGGAGTGATACATCAATGAGCCAAGGAATGATTTTCTAAATTGTGTTTCTCAAATCTTATGTCCATAGGAAGCATGAACAGGGTATTGGACATAGTAAAGCTGAATACGGAATTGATGGCTTAATCAGGAAGATAATAACCATACCTTGTTCACTCCCCTTACCGTGTGTCCTGCTTTGATACCACCCGTTCGCGGGTTAATGGAGAACGGCTACACAGTGCGAAACCCTGTCAAGGAGATTCTTTAGAGTTCTACCTGATTAATAGGCAGTCTGATTTTATACTGAGAAACGGGGTAACCGTGGTTGCTAGACAACCGATTCGACAAAGGTGATTAAAGACACTTTCGTCCATATATCTTGTTTATCACTAACCCATTCATGCAGATTTCTTGACGGTGGGTGGCATGTTTCGAATGACAAGACGAAGCCAAATACGAAATGCTCATACTCGGCCTAATATATAAAGACATCATTGAAAGCTCAGTACATGTTTTCAAGACCTTCCGCTACTCTGAATAGTTGAAGCGACAATAGGTATTAAGTTGACTATTGTATGGTCTCCATCAAAGTATAAGGGGAAGTGTGAAAGTTACAAGAATATCAAGATAGATTTTTTACACATCTTTTAACATCAAGACTAGTATGTTTTTTTTTTTTATTTGTTGGTACCAGAAAGTTGCAAGATCATAAGAATGGCAAAAGATCACAAGATGATGAAAAGAGATTATGCTTGGTTGATGATCTCAAGAAGTTCAAGATCATATTCAAGTCAAGTTAAAGAATCAAGCTAAAGGCTAAAGTCAAAGATCACTACATAAAGATGCAAGACAAAAGATAAACTATTACACAAAAAAAGACTCAAGATCAAGACAAGAAGCTTCAACGATTAATGATCAAGATCACAAGGAGAGATCTCTATGATTACCCCTTAAGGGGAGATTGTTAGAAATATAGAAATTGTTGATCATTTATGAGATCTCAACGATCGTCCCTTAGGGGGAGATTGTTAAGAATTCAGTTTTTAGTGAAGTGACGATCATTATCGATCTCACGAGCCTTTGTAATAGTTAGACAATTATATGTAATAGTTACGAAGCTAACGGGCAAAGCATAGAAAGCATGGCATAATGCCCATGGAAAGCCCGAGTTTATCCTTGTATATAAAGTCCTCTCCACACCATGGAGGAGGGTGTTAGAGTTTGTTCATTTTTTTTACACAGTACATAAATCTAAATCTTTATTTTCTTTGTTACATTCTCTCACTAAGAACCATCCTCCCATCCCCTTTTAGGTCTCTCTAGATTTCTTTATTGTTCCTTAGAGTAAGATTTCTAGTATTCTACACTAGTTTTTTAAAGACGACCTTTTGCAGCCTTTAGGCTCATTTTTAGGTGCAGACCCTCTTGTAACAGCCGCGAACTGCGTGATTAATCAAGTGGAAGTTTATTAATCCTTTATCACTTAATATGTCTATGTGTGTTTTGTGATAGATTCTGTTCTTACTTCCTTATTTGCCATGCAGGCGTTAGATCTATTAGGTATGTCTTAATGATTGGCATGAAATTTAGATTATAGATACTTTTAATGTTTGGCTTATGGCAGTACTAACTTAAGTTAGTACTGTCCATAGCCTTTTGGTCTTTTAAAACAACTTTAAACTTCATTTCTGAGTTTATGAATCCAAATTTTAAGGTCTGTGTTTGTTGTAATCAATTTTAATCAAAGTAAGTTAGTAGTTATTAAGCAATAGTTAGAATGTGTTTTGTCTCTTGGGTATTTTAAGCTCAAAGTTAATTTTAGTTGTTGTTATTGCTCTTTTGACTCTTAGATAAGTATTTTAAAAGTAGTAGAATCCAAGCCTTAAGCCCGCACTTGTTAAATTTGGATTTGGGTCATTTGTGTGCAAACTGCATCAGATAGGATTATAGTCAAGTAGCCAATTTCTAGTTCAATTACCAGAGGGTTATAGTAGTTATTAGGTCTTAATCTTTAGTATATAAGAAGTTTTTAATTCACTTTCAATCTTTTTGAACTTATTTTTCAAAATCTAGCTTATTTAACTATCTGTTTTTAGCTTTAAAATCAACACGTTGGTCATTAGTTCTTTAAGATTTGAAAAATTAAAAAATAGAATACTTAGCTTTTTCATTACTTAGTAATTTTCCTAAATAGTTTTTAAAAGCTATTTTAAGTAGCTTGTGAGTCAAGGTTTTAAGTAAGTAATAAGCCCATTAGTACACTAGTAGTTTGTAGGGTAGTGTTAATCTATTTGAACTTATTTCAGCTTATAGAGCTAAATTGGTTATCTGTTTTTAGTCTTAAAATCAGCATGTTGTCTTTTTGATAAGAAAACCAACACTCAGCACACACTGAGTCAATAAGCTTTTTCATTTATCTTTTTCTTTGAGTAATTGATTTTCAAAATGATTTTTAAAAGCTGTTTCATATAGCTTTTTGGTTAAGGTTTAAGGTAGTATAAGCTAGAAATTCATAAGGATCTGTTTGCATAGTTAAAAATAAGTCCAAAGTAGCTAAGTTGTCTGTTGGGTTTTCAGTTTATTTTAAATCCTCAGCTTATGGCTTGCTTCTTTGTGCTTATTTCTAGTTTAGAATAGTTCATTCAGTTAGTCTTAGCTTATTTTATTATTGTCCTTAGCTTACTTAGTCATTTAGTGGAAGCAGCATTAAAGCTAGCAATACTAACTCTAAGTTAGTACTGCTGAGCTTATTTAAGCTTATTCTTGCTTAAATTGTTTGTTCATTTCTTTTCAAAACTAGCTTATTAGGTTAGAAGTTAGTTGATAATGGCTTATTTGATTTTGTTTCTAGCTTATCTTAGTTTTTAGCTTATTAAGTTTTGTAAAAAGTAAAAAAAAGTAGTCAAGTGCTTTCTGTCTGTTTTAAGCTCATTTAATGGCTTATTGATTAGCTTTTAGAAAAGTTGTTTTCACAAAAATAACTTATTATAAGCTGTTTTATAACTTTGCTTTTTATATTTTTGCAAAATAAAAAAAGGGAAACTAAGGAAATCGGGGGTTAGCAAGACTCGAACCCCCGACCTCAACCTAGCATCAACCCTTTTATAAAACTCACACACACACTCCCTACCAACGTGCCCTGGGGTCTTTTTCAGTTTTCTATTGCACAATTAATTCTTTATACACGTTTTACACTTTTTAGCTTATTAGGCGTTTTTAGCTTATTTCACAGCTTATTCGATAAGCTGTTTTCCCCATCTTATTTTTCCTAGATTCCTCACATTTCAAGCTATTTTAATGATTTTTCTAGTTTTTTATAAATAGTTTAGTATTTTTAAACATTTAATTTCATTAAAATCGTTTTTAATTCATAAAAAATTTTAAAAATGTCAAAAAATTATAATTTTTTATAGAAAATTTTCTTTTAACATTTAGAACCTAGGAAAATTATATTTGCTTTCGTAGGGTTAAAATTTCAAAATTTTGATTTTTAAAGAACGGGATTGAATCCCGTTCATGTTTTTAGTAATTTCAAGCTCAAATCTCTTTCGTTTTTGGTCTAGTTTTCTTTGTCCTAGCTTTTTAGATACTTAAGACTTATAAAAAACCAAAAAAGATCAATTTAGGTTTAATTTTAGATAATTTAGGTTTTAAATGTCTCGTTTTTAATTCCCGTTTACGTTTTAATGCTTACGTGTTTAATTTTCATTTCTTGTTTACTTGTTTTCGTGCATTTATCTACTTGTCATTTATTTTTAGTAGGATTTAGACAACCAAATAAAAATCTTCAAAACCATTCAAAACACACGATCACGGACTTAACCGATTTTCAATTCACACTTCGTCGAGGGAAAACGACTCGGGAGGTTTTTGAGACAACTTTGGTTAAAAGTTTGTTTCTCTAACCCGACGGAAAATACTTACTATACTATTATTTGATATAATCCTTATATACTTATATATTATATATATAGTGTGTTCGGACTCGTATCAAGTTTTTGGCGCCGTTGCCGGGGAAGTGTGTTACGATTATCGTGTTTCGTTCAAAGATTAGTGTTTTTGAAGAACCTTCCTCGTGAAGTTATTTTCCGTTTGTGAATATTTTACACTTCTATTTTCTTTTATTTTAATATAAAAATAACCATTTGTTAATCGTTGTTACGGCTCACCTTTAGATTACGTGCTATAAGGAAAGTTTAAGGCGGGTTTGATCAACATCACCCAAAAGGAGAAGGGTTATTCTAAATAGCGCCTCGCGCTTACCAACTCCTCCGCTTTCTTGTACGTATTTTTAGAGAGCTACCATGCACGTTTAATTTTCGGTTACCAAAAATATTTTTTATTTTATATCCTTTTCTTATGAATTATTTTCAAAAGCCAAAAAATATTCTCCGTTGCCTCTTATCCATTTAATTCTTTATTCTTATCCTCTATATTGTTTAATTCTTTCTTATGACGTCATTTAACCAACGTGAGTGTACGGGGTGTGGACAACTATGTGATGGCTTTTATTGTTATCTATGTACGTGTCCGCAGTGTGGTGTTAATCTTCTACTTGGAACTTGTTTAAATTGCTCTTATGGTGATGGAAAGCTAGTCACTTGTTGTGGGTCTGAAGGCCCGTTAAGAGGAGGATTTTGTTCATTTTGCGCTTCAAGAGATGGAAATTCATTCGATTATAATCCAAATCTGAATTCTTTCAATGAATCTCAAAAAATTTCCGAATACCCTCCACAACCCCAGTACGAGATGAATATTTGTGAGTTATGTAGAAACGATACTCATTTTGGTTACGATTATCCAACACAAGATCCGTTTATCTACAATCACGACTCGTGTTTCAATCAAAACTTCGAAAATAATTTTTCACTAACTTTACCTAGTTTTCCACAACAATACCTTTGTTGTGAAAACTACGGGGGTCCTCATGCGACTTTTCAGTGTCAACCGATGAACCAAGATTTCTATAATTCCAATCCTTCCGGTTTTGACCAATTTCAACCCCTGTAGTTTCCCGTCAATTATCCTCAAGAAACGAATAAAGAAATTTTGCAAGCTCGAGAAGACTTAATGGAAGCTATACAAGCCTTTTTAAAGGAGTATGATCATATACCTCCTAATGAAAAGTGCATGGCTTTATTGCTTGCCGAGGAGAGATTTCTTAAGATTAAGCAAGCAGTGGAAGAAGAGCAGAATCAACCTGAAGTTATGCAAGAATTGCTTCTTAAACTTATGGATGATTTGCAAATTCTTAAAGGAATTCAACAAGAGAAGGAGAAGCCGGCAGCTCAAAGTTTTACTCCATATGGAAATTTTTCTATGATCGACGATGTGGAAGTGTTAATGAGAGACATTTACACCTTCTTAAGGAAGTTTAGTCGTATACCTTTTGGAGTAACACTAAAGGTTATATTGATAGCATGGGAGAGATTTGGTGAAATTAAGCATGCTTTGATGGACAAGCAATATCGACAAGAGAATATTTATGAATTGATGAGTAAACTCCTTGAAGATGTGCGAAATATTAATGAGGAGCTATCAGAATATATTAATTGTCCAAGCTGGAATCGTCCTACCTTTTACGACGATGACGATGATGAGTATACTATTATATATAGAAAGCCTAAAGCAATCACACCCGACTTACCAATCGAGGAACCCGATAACTCTCTCATAATGGGGGACGAGCATCTTGACACTATTCTGGAAACGGAATCGGACGAAATAATAAAGTCTAGTGTTGAGAACCTTGTCCCAATCCCAAGTGAGTTCGAGGGTATTTCCGAAGATACGTGTGATGTGCCTGTTTGTGAAGATCCTTCTACTTTTGATGCTTTGAGCAATCATTCTGAGACTTTATCCGATTCTAACAATGATGGTACTTCAAGTGATGACGATTCTTTTGAGAACATCGAGTACGTTGAAGCATCACCTCTCAATTTGGAGATCATTGCTTAGAGGAGGTGAATAAAGATTAAGAAAAGAAAGAGTTTAACTTAGAAGATATTCTTCAAATCCAAGACGTTACTCTTCGAGAGAAATTAGTGAATATCAGTCGTCTTATTACTAATATCGAATCTTTAAAAGACAACCCTACTTATGATCATGTGTTTAAGTCTCCTTCCTCAGTTCCTATTCATGTCACGGATGGTGATTCATTCTTTGAGGAGTCTGATAGTTCTCTTTCTCATTTGGATAATGCTTTACCTAAATTCGAGACTTTTAGCGATCATACGGAAGAGACGAGAAGTGGCAGTACCACTACTCATGCTAATAACTCTCTTCCCGAGTATGATTCGTTTCTTTTTTAAATTGATCCCGATCAGGGAAGGTTGATTAGCATTGTTATTTTTGATAATTTAAATGATCCTCTTTTGGAACTTCCCGAGTTTGAATCGTTTCACTTTGATCTTTATGATGATCCGTCATTTCCTCGTCCTCCTCCGGAACCACCGGATATTGAGATTAGCTTAATTATTGAGATTGATGCACCCGTGATAAACAATTTTGATGAGCTTAATGAAGATGAATGTTTTGACCCAAGGGGGGGTGAGATTAATGTTGAAGTTGAAAATTCCTTCACATTTGTCATTAGGACTTTTCTTCCGTATCTCACTTACCTTGAGGTTTCTCCCTTACTTTCCTCCACCAAAAATGAGAACACCATTTTTGACCTCGACATCTCCACTTAGAGCCGGTGGCATCTCATCGGGATGGAACTTTCATATAATAAAATGTTTATCCAAACATTAATGAAAGCCCGATTGAGATTTTTCTCTTCCTTTTACTCTCTCCAAGGACGAATGAATTCGGGGATCGAGTCAAGCTATGTGACTCGGTTACCAAAAACAAAGTGCTTCGTAGGAGGCACCCCATGCTTATCCATTTTCTATTTTCTTTCTTATTTTCTATTGTGATGTGAGGAGGCTTGTACTCTTCCGATTATTGTTGTGTTTGTACTTATGATTATTTGCAGGATTGACCCAAAATTTTTTGAAGACTCTCGTGTTTGGTGTTTTGTCCCGGTCCACTCGAGCTTCCTAGCCTTTGCTTGCCATTAGTTTGGGGAAATCCGATATCCTACAAATTATTATCGACTAACATTTATCTTGTAGCACACTTAATAAATGGCTAAAGATTTTTGTGATACTTTCTTCAGGCTTAAGTTATGCATTCGACCTTTTTGAGTTCTAGTATGGGGTTTTTAAGTCTTAGGCTAGGAAACATTGAGGACAATGTTTAATTTTGGTATGGGGTAGTATATCTTCGATATGATCTTACTACTGTTACCCGTTGTTCTCACGTACCCCGTTTTCCCACCAAAATTTTTAAAAATATGAAAATTTTAAAATTTTCAAAAATAAAATAAGTGTTTTTGTCATAATTTTGACTTTTCTGATGGGTAGAATAAGAGTAAATTTTGACTCGATCGAGCATGTTGAGCTCTAGCTTGTTCCTTAACTTTTAGGCTAAGCGTTCGCGAAAATTCACGAAGAACGAAAAATGATAGAGTTAATTATGAGTTAGATGCTAAACAAGGATTATTTGGAAATCTTAAGAGCTCATGTATGTAATTTGTGGCTTTTTCTCCCATAAGCTCTTAACCGGAATAATAATACGTGCTATTTTTAGAGATTAAACTTAAATCAACAATTTTTATGTAATATATAGCAAAAAATTTAGTCTTAGTTCAAACTTATACTTGAATTTTTCAAAAAGAAGTCTTCTCTAAAAAAAATAGAATAATAAAAATATAATAATAATAATAATAATAAAAGCTGTGGGCTGATAAAAGTTTACTACCTCTTGCCGGCTCACAACGATTTGGTTATGCTTCTAAAGGAAAGCCCATAGTAGAATAAAAAACCAATCTGAATAAAAGTTTGGCTGCATCTTGCCGGCTCACAACTGATGTGCCAGCATTCTAAAAGGTAGAGGTGTGTTACATTCATAAAAATTTAAGTTTGCATAATAAATAGCATTTCTTTTTGTTTAAATTCAAATATGCTTTGAACATTGACTATTCTAGTTTTAAAGCAGTGCATTTACGTGAAAGCCTGTAAAGTTATTATTAAACCTAAGGTCCTTTAACCGTGTAGTCCCGATACTAGTCTCTTTGGTGTCAAAGCCTGGTCACTTAGCCGCAAGGTTTGGGATGTGATCGAGACGAAAGTCGCTAACCTGGGATATCTCCTCGCCTTCAAACTCATAATTCTTGGTTGGTACGTGAAGCCATAGT
This sequence comes from Tanacetum coccineum, assembly GCA_026074375.1. Lineage (NCBI taxonomy): Eukaryota > Viridiplantae > Streptophyta > Magnoliopsida > Asterales > Asteraceae > Tanacetum > Tanacetum coccineum. The sequence continues at coordinate 46,698 of BQNB010023168.1, read as the reverse complement.
AATTTGTAAAACGTGGATCCATGTGAAATTCAAAATATCACACTACATAAGATATAGTAAATGTCGGGGAATTAAAACTTCACAAGGTTACAATATGAGTATTGAGTAAGTCATCTGTTACTGTATATTTAGCTAGTGATTTCGTTTATTAAAGCTTGGTTTGGAGGCAAGTGAAAAATCGGGACTGATGAATTTTATCCTTTTATTGGGGCATTCTCGGATCAAAATGCATCTTGTTCTATGATCCCTAACAATTATGGAAATAACGAAAGTCGAAATGTTTTAGTTAAAAAAAATTAAAAAAATGAAAAAGTTTTATAAAAATGGTAAATTTGAGGGGTGTTTTATAACTGTGATTTCTTAACTCTCTATCCACAAAAAATCTTATTCTACTTTTCAAAATTGTAGTTTTGGAATTTTCACGAGGTACTATGGTTTTAAAAGCATATAAAATTTACGTGAGACACACAACCACTTAGTTTGGGTAATTTTGATATGTTTGAAAACACATAATCCTTTTATAACAAAAATGTCCCATAAAAGATAAAATAGTGGCCTTAAACGCTTGTAATAATGCTTGTTTTTGTCTTTGTGAATGTATATGTAATGGAGATAGCAAAAATCGCAAGAAAACCGGTCACATCCGACAAATCAACTACATGGAAGGAAAGAGTAATACAAAAGGGCCGTTGGATTTGATAGCAAGGAGAATACAAAAGTCAGCTCAAATGTCAACTTCATAGTCAACATTAGGTTCCAACTAGCAGGAACAACACTTTCAAAATTCCCAAAAAATGCCCTTAATGTTAAATCATATTCATAAAAAACTCCCTAAAAACTATAAGCACCGGTTAACTTATTTATTTAATACAAGATAACGGTTCCGTTAAATTCCTTATAATAAAAAAAAACCAATGGCCAATTAATAGACAGTAACCATAAACCCAAGCCCTAAACGCATTGTACGCCACACCGCCTAATCCTATTTCTTTTAAGAAAAAGCCCATGGTCAAAGCCCGTTTCCCCGAGTCAAACCCCCTCCCAAACGGTTAAAAAGGCGCCAAGATCCTTTTACTATTCATCATCGTCTTCGCAATTAACCCAAGTCAAAACAAGGGGTAAATGCAAATCAAGTACGTGGCTTAGTAATACAAGTGCTAAGGTCTAACTTGGCAAAAGAATACGTCACGAAAGCCCCCCCACCCCCCTTTTCCCATTGGTGGAAACCCAAAAGGTGCTGAGACGACGCGGAATTCAAGAAAGCACACCAAGGACAAGATTTTTTGACTAAATACTCCACAAAAAAAAAGCACAAATGGTCTGACACAGCGAATCGAATGCCTCTTGGCCAATCCTGTGCCCAAAATCATCCAACTGAGCAAGATTAATATCCTATGATTGCAATTAAAAGGAAGGTTATGATGAATGGAAGCGGAAGAAACAGACTCAAGACCAATAAGCGTCATTTGAAGGCTATAAAATACAAGCTCACGCCGTTCACACACATCAAACTTCCTTTTCCCGTTTTTTAGTTTTTATTACTTAAATAATTTTTCATTTAAATGTAAATTGCTATTAAGCTATGTAATTCAATTTCAAAGTTTTTGTAACCAGTTTTTTAGTTAATGAAATCAAAGTTTACTTTTACATAATCTGTTTTTTACTTATAAGCTTTTAAAATTCCAACTTTTTTGTCTACTAGTATCACAACTTCCTCAAAAGCTCATAATAACTCTCTAAATATCTATAAGCAGCAGATTGAGCTCAAATAATCATATGCTAATTTTTACTCAAACCCTTAAAATTAGCCTAATACTTTTGCTAAATGGAAATAAGCTATTTGGATGATAAGCTTACAATGGAAGAGCTTATAGGACTTTACTAGCTTATCCTTGTGATAAGCTAGAGCTTGTAGACAGCTCTTTGAGCTTATTTAGCCTTTGTTTAGCTAAGGCCTTTGTAAGTCTTCTTTTATCTTCACTGTCTTTAATTTTCTAGTTTGAATCTGCTTATTATGCTTATCTACTTGCTTATTTGTGCTTATAATTGATTTTTATATCTTATTAGTTATGTTTGATCATCTGTTTTTGATTTCTATAGCTTAGATCTTAGTTTTTCATAATTTGTCTTAAAAATCTATAAAAATCCAAAAATATTTAGCATAGCTTTAATTCTGTCATATTGATCTTGTTTGAATGTTCTTAGTTGTTAATTAGCTTATAATTTAGTTGATTAATATCTGGTAATTGAGAATTGTTCATAGAATTTTAATTTCATAAGCTAAAATGAAGTTGAGTATTTTTAAGGGGGTGTTTGGCATAGCAGTACTAACTACAAGTTAGTACTGCTAGTGGCCATTTGGTCCTTGAATTTCATTTTGAATCTAAATTTAAGGTTTATAAGAGTAGAATTGAGGAGTTTAAATAGGTTTAATTTAGTTTCCTTAGGATTAAAAAGTGCTAGGCAGAATCTGTCAACATAATTTTGAGCTTAGGGCCAATTTAAAAGGCTCTTAACATTTAGTAGATTAATTTGCCACTTAGTTTAGCGTTTTAAAAAGGTTGTGAAACCACATTTTAAGAACTGCCACTATAGCGTTTTATCTTTTGGTCACGATCTTTGTTCAAATGCATCAAATAGGTAGACACAACATAACTATCACTTTTCAATCTTCATTTTCAGTAGGTAAATTTAGAAATTAGTTTTTTTTATTTTTAGCATACTAGTAGTTTATAGGTAATAGTAGATTTGTTTCAACTTATTTTTATAAAATCTAGCTTATTTAGTCATCTAAATTTAAGCTGTAATTTAGTCATTGTCTTTTAGAAAACTCAACTCCTACTGAATTTTTAAAACTGTTTTCAATAAGCTTTTGTGTTAAGCAATTGTGTTTCAAAATATGTTTCAAAAGAAGATTTTGGTAGCTTATTAGTTGAAGAAAGTAAATAAGAGCCTTTTGTGTAAGCCACCTCCCAACAAGGATCCCCAAGATCTTATTGAAAATTAACTTCAAAGATCCCTGCAGGGGCTTTTTGGGTCCAAAGTTTTATTTAAGTGCTTAATAGAGTTTATTAGCTTATTTCCTTATATTTTAGTTTAATTTATGTCTTAACTAGTTAAATAGGTTAGGATTAAGTAGTTTTTAGCTTATTAAGTCAGTAGCTAGCTTATTATGGCTTTTTCATTAAAACCAAAAACACCAAAAACATAGTTAAGTAGGGTCTTGTCATGTTTTTCAAACTGTTTTTCATGCTATACTAAGCGCTTTTTTCAAAAATAACAATCTTTTAGTAAACATGTTTGTTTTTAGCTTCTTTTCAACTTCTTTTATAGTTTTCAAAAAAAAAAAAATTGCAAAAAGCAAGGCTGGACTGCGTAACCCACGACCTTGCCTTCACAAACAACAAAAACCCATTGTTTACCGTTTTGCTTACTTAGCTCATCCATTAGGTTTTCTTTTCAATTTTCCTTTAAACTCATTTTGCACATAGCTTAGAATAAAAAATAAGCCGTACTTTTATTTTGCCATTTTCTTACTATTACATAAGTTTTTTCTGCTTATTACATAAGCTGCTTATTACAATAAGCTGCATTTACAAAAGTCTGGGAGCTGTTTAATTTTCCTGCATTCCAGATGAGAATTTAGTACTTTCGTGAATTTTGGGATATTTCCCATTATTTGTTTTATGTTTTAATCTATTTTCTTGGTTTTAAAACTTTTAAAACATTCATAAAACAACAAAAAAATAAAAGAAAAAATCATAAAACATAAATATCTTTTTTAGAAAATTTTTTTATCATAAAAGTTTTCTAGGACAATTAGTTGTGTGCTGTTGCGTAGAGGTTTAATTTGCAAAATTTCATCTTTAAAGACGGTGATACGTTCTTCCTTCACGTTTTATTCGTGTTTTAAACTCAATCAACTCCGTTTATGTACTAGTTATCTTTGACTTACTTTTTTAGTCAATAAGAGTCTATTAAAAGAGGAAAAATTCATTGTAGATTTTAATTTTGGAAATTAGGGTTTATTAATCACCAATTAAGTGATCGCGTTTTGCGTTTTTAGTTAAGTTTTAATTCTCGATAATTAAAGTAAGTGTTAAAATTTTCATTTAATTTGTTCACTTTTAGTGATTTTGAGAAACAAATCATCTTTGAATCAAATCAAATTATTGTCCAAACAACAAATGTGGTCTCGCATGTCATAAATCCTAAAGGAATGACGACCTTGGAAACAAACCTTTCCCGCCCGTAAATATATCGTATAATATTAATATATAATAAATATATATATATATATATAAATATATATATATATATATTATATATAAATGAATAAAATATATATAATTTGATGAATTATCATAAGTGGTCACTTTTGGAATTTTCTTAAAGCTCTCTTATAAGTATATTATATCTTACATGTATAGAATTGCTATGTCACACAGCTAGCAATATAATAACCTGACAAAATACATGCAAAATACTCAATAAAATAATTTTTGTGAATTCATAGTTTTAAGAAAAGCAGTGTTGAAATAATTCACTGTAATATGTTTAGTAAAAAAAATGATCATTAACATAATATTTCTGAAATCCAATAGTGCATCAATAAATCAAGTAATGTTCAATAGTGGACCACAAGATTTAAGTAATAGTAGACTACGAAACAAATTCAGGAGTTTAAAACATGTATTATTGTACTAAGCTCATGACCCCGAAAACTTAACTAGTTTTGTGCCCTAGGGAAATATAGGAGCATTCCAAACAACCAAACTGTCCTCAACAATGTTAAACGCACCAAGGTCAACTTGTGACTAGGAAATTCAAGGGTGGAGATTGTCATCCCGATAGATCTATCCATACACTCACACTTACTACAATAGCAATTGAATTGTTTCAAGATTGGTAGGGACTTAAATGTGCAAATGCGGTAACTTAGTGCATTAATCTGTGCATATATAAAATTTAAAACACTTGTGTCCAATAGTAAAACACGTAATGTTCAAAACTGACTGTTTTTATATATATAGGTATTCAATTGTCACAAATCATGTAGTAAGCAAATCAAGCTTTAATAAATTCTTGAGAAAACAACCATGTACGCATATTTTAGAATCATATAGTAAGTCAAGTACAAGCTTTAAGTAAAAGCAAACATGTAACTGCGTATGTAGTAGAAAAATCAATGAGTTTAGTTGGTAAAACGAGCATGTATTCTCACCCCGAAAACAGTTTATGTAAACCATTAAAAGAGAAAAGGTGAGGCTATGAACTCACCGAGAGTAAAAGAAAGTCAAAAGTAACAAGATCGTTAAACGAGCAAGGAGTTCTCTAAGACTCACCTAAATATATGTGATTCGACTATAGCTATGATAAAGTAAAAATCTATACGGTTGAGAAAAAAATATGTTTATAGTGAGGTGTATGTCACAAATAAGGCATTGCAATTGCAGCTATGATTTTCAAAGGTAATTTTTTTACCTCAAAATTCAAACGTCTAACCTGAACTTATAAGGTATTTAAGAGCATGTTTAAAATTTTACCGCTAACTCTTATTTTATCAAAGATAATATAGTATACTTTTCAATTTAAAGTCCATACGTAAATTTCAAAATTCAAATTAGACCCAATCTACCCTAACCTCTATAAAGTAAATCCTAAGTGATAAAAAGCAAGGGGCCTTAACCTACCAAAATCTAATGTTGAGTCTAGTTTTTTAAATGTATGGCTCTCTTTCCTCAAAAGTTTCAGAACCATTAAAAAGACTAATTTTCCCCGGTTACCCAAAACAGAAAGTGTCCCAGATTTTAACCTGTTCATGAAACGACACTAAACCCAATCATGATAGCAATTCAAGTGGAGCAAAAAGGAGGTTAGTCTATGTGTCTACTCAAGGGCTCAACTTTTAAATTTATGCGAAGGTTAATGTAAAAATATAAAGTTTTTACACATTTTCCAACAGTGGTAGATATATGCTAGTTTTCGGTATTTCACATATCACACTCACCGGGAAGAGTATAAAAAATCTATCAAACTTGCCACATACTCTACAAATGTTTGTCTACCTCTATAATGAATTGTACACTAGTCCACAAGTCAAAAATATTTCGTAATAAGCCCAACAAGCTGCTGACAAAAAACAGTCCCAAATTCCACTTTATCAATACACACTCTCATTAATTTTGACCTTACCAAAAGTAAATACAATGCCATACTTGTTTGCCATACCTCTTAATATCATCAAAATACATATTTTACAGTAGGTAAACAAATCAATAGTAATTTTAACAAGAGAAGATGAAGAAAATAAAAATGGAGCTTACAAAAATAAAGATAACTAGTGAAAACCAATACAACCTCTACTCATTTTTCTAGCTTATAAACAAATCAACAACCTCCAAAATAAACTCAACCCAACAAAATCTCAGCACTTAGACACCATATTACCCAAGTCAATAACCACTTTTAACCCTTGATGATTGCTTGAAGAGATTTAACCCAAAATACACAATCTAGCTTAGAAAGCCTTTAACTTGAATAGATTTTAGCTATTAAATTTTGTATGAATTTGTGATATGTTGATGGTATAACGGCATAAAGGACCTCAAGGGATAGGACTTTGTCTTTTTTTTATTTGGTGGAAAGAACTATGTAAAAGGATGGTAAAGTTAGTGGTTTTTGTTGGAGCTCAACATGCAAACTATACATGTAAAGAAAGGAGGTGATGCCACATGGTAAAACCATGTGGCTTCTCTTTTGCCACCAATTCACAGTTTGAAAAGGTGGGAAGTATAAATGAAAAATTTGTAGGTAAAATATTAAGTATAAGTGGGTAGTATTTGGTGCCAACGAGTTAAGGTAGAATTAAAGATATACCGAAAGTTTAAGTCGGAACCCACGAAGCGAAAATTGTATAGATAAAAATGTTCTTACATCTTCGGATAACCTATTCTGAAAATTAAATTACATATGGTTCAAGAGGATAATAATATCGTTAACACGGCTCGAAAATAGCTAAAAAACGATTTTTACTAAATCGACAAAAAATAATAAAAATAAATTTTATAAAATTCAGAAAATAAATTATAAAAATATTATGTAGTTTTAATAAAGATATAAGTAAAAATGTACACAAAAGAAACGCGAGTTCGACTAGAACACGAGGTATAATATCAGAGTCCAAAATATTTATAGAAATATAAAAAAATTAAAATTTATGAGGCGTGTCATGGATTACATGACACTAAGAGACTACAGAACGGATACCAAGTCATTCTTCACTTGCGAGTTGACGCAAACTTTGAAATGAGTTCTAAATTGACCAAAATAAAATAGGAATTTTTTATTCGAGATAAAATAAAAATCTAAGATTGACGAACGCTCTTACAAAATGACAAGATAATAAAAATGACGACAGAGTAACTATTATTGTAGACGTCAAAATATCGGTTGTTACATTTATAACTTTAATGAAATATTATTCTCTCTCCTATTAATTAAACAAATACTTTTTTCTAATTTAAACTCACTTGACAGCTTTTTTTTTGACTTTTTTATTTTCGTGATTCAAAAAGTTCATTTAGTCAAAATTATAAATATCTTTATTGGGAACTCAAAAACATTAAATGAATAAAAACTTTATAAACAAATAAAAAACATTATCTTCTTTCACACATATATTTTTTTGGCTGACGAAGGAAGAAATTTCAAATGATGTTGAAAAGAAATAGAGTAATTTTTTTGCTACCATTCTTTTTTTAGGGTTATTATAAAAAAAACAAAATACAAAGAATATTACTAAAGTTTACCTAAATTTCGCCTAAGATATATAGTGTTGTCATTTTTGTTGCACTTAGGTTACTAAAACTTTTTAATAAGCCTTGCCCAGCTATAATTTCAGTGTTAATTCAAGTAACCTGAACGCATATTTTTTTTTTGAACGACGACTTTATTAGAACCACTAGCAAGGAGCTAGAAAATTACAAAGGAATCAAAAAAGGGTGTTGAAGCCAACTAACCCAATTCAAAGTTCTATTACATCTAGCTACACACCAATAAAAAGAGCATAAAAAAACAATATTGTCGCAAAAATACATTCCTTTCGGGGAATAGGAAGACAGCAAAAAGAATTGTTTTTCTGAAGTTCCAAAAGGCTCCACCAAGAAACTAAAACACGCCTTCCAACACCATCTTTCGTCTAGAACCTAAACGATAAAATTGAACCAAGAGAAGCCAATCTTTCGTACGACTCATAAGGATGAACATCCAAATGCCACCATCTACAAATGTAAACTTCTGAATATCTTTCGCACAAGAGCAACCGAAGAATAAATGGTGAAACTAATCCTCGAAGACGTGATCACAAAGAGACAAGCCAAAGACGGAAGCAAGACAATCCACGAGACAAATTCGATCTAGTAGGTAAACGATGCAAGAAAAAGTTTCCAAGCAAAAACGTTTAACCTTAATCGAATATCTTTTAATCCATTCGAGTAGGAACGTTCATTGTTAGGGAGAAAAGCCTCATCTAACATAGATCGAACATCTTGACTTGAAAAACAAATACCACGCCATTTAAGTCCCAAAAACCATCTGTCCATCCATATTAGATAAAATAACCGTATCAAGTAAATAAAGATAAGCGGATCATTGTTGTTGTACTCTACACCTTCCTCGACATGAGCACGAAAAGAAGAGGAGATAGACGTATTCATCTATCACAACCGATGATGTCTTTGAATCTCTTCAGAGCAAAACAACCAGGAAAAGTAAAAGCTGAGAAGATTATCCGCCAATCCAAAGATCTTTCCAAAGCTTGGTACATGTAATCCTTTTCCTACACTAATCTACAATGAGAAATGAGATCGTCGACTTGACTTTAAGGGAGTTAACTTCTGTTATGATGGAGCTCCATGTCGAATTGAAAGCAGCAGAAAGAACATGACCATTCAAGCCATGTAAAGCTGATATAATTCGGACATAAGGATATTATCGATGAGAAAGGTAGTCGCATACCCACATGAAAAGAAGTAGCCCGATGATATCGAAGAAACTAGAAAACTCGCGTCCCAACCCCTCCGAATTTCTTAGAAGCAATCACCATAGAACCATTTTGAAACCCAAGCAATCTTTCTATTCACCCTCTTGAAAGCCATAAAAAAATTCCTACGCAGGACTTTTCAAAAAATGTAAGAACCAGATTTGGAACCTTGAAAAATCGACATGTTGTATATAGGAGTGAGCCAAGAACCGATTTTAAGAAGGTTAAGACACCCCCCGACAGATAAGAGGTATTATTTATCCCCCTAGACAACCTCTTCTTCCTCTAATAATCTCCCTCCCCAGCCTTTTTAGAAGACATATTATCTCCTACTAAAATACTCAAGTATTTAAAAGGAATCTTTCGATATCAAACAACCAATAGACTTAGCATATTCAGACCACGACAAATATCTTTGGAAAACCGACAACCAAAGAAGATGACTCTTACTCTTATTCTTATGCTGACATATTTTATTTCCATACCAGAAAGTAAGGAGAAGCAACGAAGAATATTCATGATACCCTTTAGTTAGAATGAGACCACCCACAAAAAATACCGCGTCGTCGTCTAGAATAAATAAGACAACGTAGTATGACAGGTTCAATCTTGTATCCTTTGAAATTCCCAGGCCTGTCACTGCCCGGGAAAATGATAAGGTGGAGAGACTCCATAATGAGTAAAACAAAAAGGGATGCTAATGGGGTCCCCCTGTTTCAAGCCTCGTATAAAATGGCAATTCATATTCGGACTCCCGTTAACTAATATGAAGGCCTTTCCCTGAAGACAGACTCCACCGAATCCCATGAACGCATTTAGGACAGAATCCAAAGAGATGAGAACACCAACAAGATAATCCCATCTAACGGAATCAAAGCCTTGGCGAATCGACCTTAAAAATCATGGCTTTGTTTTGCTTTTTAAGTTTGTCATCGAGCCTAAGATTTCTTTGATAATAAAAGGAACCCATCGAGAATTTGTCTATTATGAAGGAATGCCAGTCTGAACATCTTGAGATTGAATCCGAAATAACCAAGGCAAGCCGAGAAGCTATGATATTAGTAACGACTTTGTAAAGGCTTCTAATTAAACTTTAATGGACGTCTAGTCACTAACAACATTCAGAGTCAAGATCTTTAAGGGATGAGGGCCACAAACGAAAGATTGCATCCATTAGCAAAATCTCCATGACAAAAAAACCATTTCACAGCTATTGCAAAAGTCAGGCCCAACAACGGTCCGAATACATAAGCAAAAATGTCGACAAGCATAACCGTCCGCCCCGGGGATTAATCTACTCCACAACCACATACGGCATGCTAATATCTTTTCATTTTGATAATCGAAGATACCAATTCTAAGATCGATCATATTGAGACGATTAGAAAAGGAAAAGTTAAGACTACCTCATCTAGAACCCGGTCTTGGAATCTGTTCGAATATGCCTTCTAAACTCTTTTTAACAGATGAGGTCGACAATCCAATCACCATCACAAAAAACCTTTAACTGAAAGATTGGCAGCGATTTTTTGTTAATGAAAGCATGAAAGATTTGGATTTCTCTCCCCCTCGATTGCCCAAATCGAATTTTCGCCTTTTGCATGATATCACGGTTGTTAGAAGATTGAACATCGTGTAATTGTTTCAAGACTTCCAAACGAGACAAAAGAATGTCGTCGGTGACTCCTCCTTGATCCAACACTTTATCAATGTCACACAATTTAGATTTAAGATCTTTAGAAAGACCTACCTGATGCCTTTTGAAATCCAAAGTCCATGCTCGAATCTCCTTCTTCAACATTTGAAGCTTTTTTTTAAACCGAATCATACCATTGGAATCATCAAGAGTAAAAGAATTCCAAGATTTTGAGACCAAGTCATCGAATCCAGGAAGCTCAAGCCAAGAGTGATAAAAACGAAATGGAGTAGGGCCAAAATCAGAAAAGACTTCCTTGAGTAAAATAGGCCTGTGGTCTGAGAGGTGACGATCCAGACAGATAGCCGAAATGAGAGGAAAAGCTGAAAGTAAACCATTAGACATAAGAAACCTATCTAATTTACTCATCTTGGTAGCCGAAGGATGAGCCCATGTGAAAGAGAATCCTTCCAGCTGGATATCGTTTAAACCCGAATTAGAAATAAAGGAATTAAACGCGTTAGCTCCATGACTGTTAAAAACCGATCCCCACCGTTCCTCAATACATCTAACTTCGTTGAAGTCCCCCATAATTAAACTTTCTCCATTCCAACTAGTGATAAGAGATTCGAGATAACTCCACAACATACGTTTAGATGAAACAGATTGGGGGGCATAGACCGAAATAATTAATAACTTCTGATTGTTCGGTATCCACGTCCCATACAAAGCTATAAAATTATCAGATATAGTATGATGATCCTTCTTGAAGAAATTAGTATCCCAAGCGCAAAGAATACCACCTGAATTGCCACTAGCCTCACTAATAATGTGGTCGAAAAAATAGTTTCCCCATAGAAATTTAACCTCCATAGCCGAAACACTCTCCATCTTAGTTTCTTGAATAGACAAAAAACTTACTTTATGTTTAGAAATCAACTCCTTGATCCAATCTTTCTTAGCCTTGGATCCTAGGCCTTGGATATTTAAAGAAAGACAATTCATCGGAAAACTAATTGTTCTCCTTGAGTTCCAATAATCTTCTCCATGTCTTTAGTACAACCTTCCATAGAAAAGCCCATTGTTTGACCCACCGTAATCATTTCTTCTAAAATCTCCAATATGGAACCGCCTTCCTTGATCTTAACCCCATTACTAAAACTTTCAGAAGAGACTCTGTCCACGGAGTTTTCCGCCTCTTCCAATACTCTCGAATTACTCCTTGCCGACCTACTAGGAGGTCGAACAGATTCTGCTTCAGGAATATCTTGATTATTACATGCTGGGATATCATTGGCAGGTGTGAAACCCGGAGGATAAGGGATGCTGGTTGACGTATCCGTGGTTCTTACTTCTTTAGTGCGTTTGTCAAGTAAGTCGTATATATTGAAAGGATCAGACGATACCTCCTTATCATTAGACTCACCATGTTGATGCTCGAAACCCTGAACTTCACCGTTATCGCCAAAGTATGTGTCCGAAACCACTTCACTAGCATTCTCCACCTCGTCGTTGTTCAGGTTATTTGCCTGTTCATTGATCTTAGCGGACTCGTCGTCCGAGAACAATTCTTTCTCAGGAACATCTTTGAAGGATGGGGACCAAACAAAAAGTTCCTTGGCACGAGCCCAAAAAACCTTCCCTTTTACAATAAGCTTAAAACTTTCCAAGATGTTCTCCGTTTGGCTGGTCTTAATACAAATACGTTTCCTTGCAAAGAGGTCATCATACCCATCTTCTAATTCAACCAATTCTCCCCATTTAGAACTGATCTTTTGAAAAGTTGAACGAGTCCAAGCATTTAAAGGAACTCCTTCAATGTCGACCCAAACTATCCGTTCTTTAGCTGCGAAATCTGATTGCGCATTACAAAGACGGCGAAACCACGAAGCAACCCCAACATGTTCCATGAATTTCGATTTAGACTTAGATGATTTCAATTCAATCATTACCCACAATCCTCCTAGGTAAACAACGCGAGTGTTATGAAAACCCTCGTTAGACAAAAGTACCTGTAAGTTATTAATGGAAGAAAATTGGAGAACTTCGCCCATAACACAATTCGTGAGATCCCTGTTCACCAGGCAAGAGTCGTCTAAAACCAAAGACGGTTTCAAAATAGACGAATAAGACTCTTTTGGTCTACCTTGATTCTGGACAATAGGCTGCTTAAAACCCGTTACATTACCAGAGGGCACCGGTTTCTCTTTCTGAAAGGTAGAAGCTTTAGGCCTTTCAAACCGAGCAGGATTAGCAGATAAGTGAAAACGACCAATCCAAATAGTTTTGAGATTCTCAATTAGACGATCAAGATTGAGAACATTAATGAACCGAACAAAAGCGAAACGCTTCCCTGCCTTAGATCTCTTATTAGGAATGAACACATCGACCACGGTGCCGTAACCGTTACATACCTTCCAAAGGTCCCTACTTGAACAATCATCAGGGAAATTAGAGATGAACACCGACTTCGAGATCTTGGAGGTTTGGTCGATTTTGGATTGAAGGGAGTTCTGGAAACGAAACCCCATGTCTAAAAGCGATATATAAAATAAGGAAAACGGAAATATAAAATAAATAAGAAAGGACAATCGAATCTGAACCCTAAGGTCCCAGGATGAGAAAGACGCCTAACACGCTCGATATGAGATTCATCAATTAAATGACTGGTCCCAATTTCAGGGGTTATAACGATTTCAAACACCAAGGATTAAGGGGATTAGATCGGAAGATTGGGAAAAGGGTTTGATCGCCGCCATTGAAAAAGGGATTTTTGAATTAGGGATTTTTGAATTAGGAGATTTTTGATCGGAAGATGGTGTATGAATTTTTGATCGGATCTGACACATTTCGTTCTAAATTACTCCAAAAAAGAACATTATAAACTTTGTAATTTAATGGTTGAGGGTGGTGAAGATGGTGTATGAATTTTTGGCTTGATTATTGTTTTTGTACAAAGGCGGCCTTTGAAACCTAGCAAGGTTAGCGTGAATTTTATGACGTTCGACCCACACCATACATAAATTATTAACCAAATGATCCACGTCAAAGATTTTAATGAAACGAACAAAACCAAATCTTTTACCATCTTTCGATTTTCGATTAGGGATAAAAGCATCGACGACATACCCATATTGCTTACAGGTGTTCCAAAGATCTTTAGCTGAGAATTGATCAGTCGCCGCCATTGAGTTTTGAATTAGGGATTTTTGAATTAGGGATTTTATATGCTATAACATGTAGTGACTAAAATTTTCTCGCTTCCCATTATGTTATATATTATGTATATACTCGAGAGAATGAGAGAATCCAAACACCCATGTGACGTGCTAGTGTATAATTTTTGTGCTCTTATAACAAGGTTGAACCGATTAAGCCATAAACTAGTTTTATTTACTAAGTTAAATGTCCCCGACCTTGCTATTTACTAGGTAGAAAAGCACATTTGCTTGACGACAAGCAAATCCTAAGTGTAGGAATATTTTATGAGGTCTCATTTTATACACTTTTTCAGGGTCATTTACCCCTAAAATCATGCAAATATACCCGATTATTGTACTTAGTCCTTTCTTTTTGTGTTTTTAGCATTTAGGAAGCACTTGGATGGAATACACGTGACTTGGGCTTGATTGGAGAAGAAACAAGGCAAAATACAACTTTTCAGCTTCGTGACCACCTTCTTGATGCCTTCACCAAAAGTGCCCAGAAAGTGTTAAAATAAATGCAAGTTTGACGACTCAGTAAATCCTTAATGTCTCCCTGACGGCGTCATGACTACACGGTGACGACGTCACGAGTCTTTGTGACGACGTCAAACTAAGGCGGTGAAGAAAACCCTAATTCGAGATTGACGATATGACGATGTCATGGCTATAACCCGACGCCGTCACGACGAGTTTTCTTTATATATATTCGGGCATTATTTTCATTATTCATTTGTGGAACTTTGTGGAGTCTTAGAGCTGATACTATAGACGAATTTTAGGGCTTATGTATGCCCTTGGTTACTCATATACTCTCATGTTACATTGAAGTTCAGTAATTCATTCATTAATCATTCAAATATGTGTATGTATTGTTTGCTTAATTGCTTATAATTGCATGAAACCTACTTATAACATTTGATCTATTCTTTCTTGTTAATAGCGTGCACGTTAGGCATTAAAAAACTAGCTATATCCGTACCTTAGCTTAGATGTCTAGTGAAACGTGATCTACGTTCGGTAAGATAATTAAAATAAGTATTTAAAGAGCGTATCTACTATTGGGAGGGAGAGCGTTTGATAGGTAGCACCCGACTAGGTTATCACGTAGAGTGCGTTTCTAACCAACTCACCGTCGAATTAAGGGAATACTTCACATAACACTAACAAGGGTGTGACAACGTAATAGATTAGATAGAGTAACTAGGGAGTAGTGCTTGATTAAGTGAACACGTTTGTTTACCTATACGAGTCCCCACCAAATTTTACATTTTCTGCATAATTAGGAGTAGTTTAGATTAGATGAAACCCCCCCTGTCAAATTAATTGGATTTTTACATTCTTTATAAAAATATATAAAAATACAAAAATACTCTTCACTCAACTCTCATATCTTAGTGACATACAATTTGAACCTACCTCGCTATTCCTCTAGAGAACAATCATATACTACACTACAACGATTAGGTACTATGCCTAGGAGGATTGTTAAACTTTGGTGTTGCAATCAGCCGCATCAAATATCAACTGGTAAACCATGAATTGTAAGATGTTTCATTCCATCGTTTACCAGCTGATGTTCTAAACACGGATATGTTATTCAAGAATAGCGTCACACATTTTAATGGTTAGCATCCGAGCTTCTTTGTCTTTCCTTGCAGTACTTTTACGTGTTGTGGTTATGTGTACTGAATATTATAAATTTAAATACCAATGAAAAATGGTGTGTTTTATATTATGTTTACGATTTTTATGATTTGCTAAAAAATATATATCTAAATTAATAAATGTTTGCAATAATTTAGCGGACAAGTTGAGAAACAGATTTGACCAAAAACTTGTGCATTTAAAAATGCTCCTTCGCAATGCGTGGCCGCTATATCCATCGTTCCTTACATTTATTATACTCACTATCATTATTTGATCTCATATATGTATAAGTTTCAAAAATAAAATTTTAAAACGATAAGGGGGTGTTTGGGATTGCTTATTAAAAATAGATTATTTATTTTGAAAACGGATAATCAGATAACAAGCTGTTGTAAAACGTGGTTTTGGAATATAGTGTCTGTATTCAATTCTGCTGTTTAATATCACAATAATAATATAATCAGTTTTTTTAGTGTTTGACAAATTTGATAATGAATAATTTAATTTGTAAAATTAACAAAATGGACATCCTTATATATTGTTGAATTATGTAAATTTAACATTTTATCATTGGTACTATTTAAGGTATGTTAAAAAATTTTGCATTAAAAAGTTTCGATAATAATGTATCACACTTGTATACTTTATTCGCTTATTGGGCCTTCAGTATAAGAAATGTATGCATTGTCTTGGGCTTAAAAAAAGAGTATTTGCAAATAAAAGTAGTGTTATATATCACTATGTGTAGTTAGCCTCATCCATCATCTACGATTCTACTGTACATTGTCTTCCTTTTAACTCCTATTCACAACAACCAAATAACAAATATTTAGATGATAAGAGCAACCAACAAAAGAATAAAAAAAACCAACAACCAGTTAGATAATATTAAGGGGTTATTTGTTAATTTTCTCATGAAAAAATCAGTTTTGCAAAACTGCGTTTTGCAATAGTTGGTACTGACCTACTTATCAAGATCAAGGTTTGAGGCCATGTAAACCCACATAATCACTTTTCACTTTTTGTTATCCAAGCATTAGTTTTTGGAGTTTTCCATTTTCAAGTCGTGTTAATCAGATAGTTGGGTTGAAAAAGCAACCCCAAACACTCTCTAAAAGTATCTAATCCCCGTTCTACTTGCAAAGACACAACCTCTTGATCGACTTAATTACCACGAGTTTCAAAGTGATTTGACTTGGTATTATTATTTTGTCAAATCAATTGGTGGAGGATAACAACGAAGATTTATGTTAGGGAAATGTGTTTATGAAGACCTTTCCATACATATAACCATACTCGAAAAATATAAATTTGATAAAAATACGTCACTATATGGGTTTATAGATGAACATATTATAAAAGTGTAAATTTAAGAACAAAATCAAAAGAGAAGAACACATAAGGACATTTTAATCAAATTACTCGAAGATAACCGGTTAAACCGGTCATAATAGCGACAATAATAAAATACGTTGAAATTATTTTAGCGATTCTAGTATGATAAAATTTGTTATGCATTTCAATCATTTTCATCATAGATGTTATGTATAGAGGTGTAAACGAGCCGAGTCGAGCCGAGTACTGCCAAGCTCGAGCTCGACTCGAATACGAAAACTCGAGCTCGAAACTCGACTTGAGCTTGATTATTTCCACATTTCATGCTTGAACTTGATAAATACTCGGCATATCAAACTCGACTCGACTCGATTTATGTAAATAAAAGGATGAAAGTGTAATTTAATTGAAGCTTGATAAGGCTCGCGAGCTTCACGAGCCGAGTATTTTGGAGCTCGAACTCGACTTGAAAATATACTCGAGTAGCTCGAGCTCTACTCGTTTATATCGAGTGGATTTTGAGTTGTTTACGAGTCGATCTCGAGTAACTCGCGAGTTGTATCGTCTCGTTTATACTCCTAGTTACGTATCTTTAGTTTTCACATTTTTCAAATTCCCAACTAAAACTTGGTACAATAACTTCTATAATAATTCATATCATAATTTCTAATTAATTCATACAAAAAATCTCATGATCGTTTAGTTTTTTTAGAATGGTTGGGTTAGTACAGATTTAGTTAGTGTAGTTCGTGCGAGCCCACTCCAATTCGCCTACAGGAGGAAACCTGTTAACAATAAGATTTCACTAATCAAAAGACGATCCGGAGGTCGGGGAGGATAGAAATGAAAGTAAGCCATTTTATTAGAGAGAGAAAGGAAAGAGTGTGTGTGTTTTCTAGAGAGAGAAACAACACACACTTATGAGACAAATGTTTTTCCTCACCCCTCCATGGAAGTATGAAGGGGGTATTTATAGTCCTAGTGACACCTAACTATTGTAACTTGTCATTATTAGTCCCTACGTGTCACACTATAAATGAACTAATGTAATTCCGGATATGTCACCATATTTTAAGGCTAACAATCTTCCCCCAATATGTGGACATATGGAATTACTTACAATGTTCCTATCAGGTACAAATACAACACAAATAAAGTCTTCCATAGCGCTTCCAAAGCTGAAGATGTCTTCCGAGTTCTCCTTGTCTTGAAACTTGTACTCCAGCTTGGATCTTCAGTGTCTTTACTTGTACAGGAACCATTGTAGTATGCATGAACTGGATTAACTTCCCCCCAATTCATGCAGCATGTCTTGAAAAGCTTTCTTCATAGACTCCTTTTTGGCGAAGTTTCTGAATCAGCTTCCCCCCAAACCAACATCCCTATCTTAAGCAGATTCTGAAACTTTGTTGTAGCTTGAACAATCTTCTACTTGTCATTGACGTGCACAACGACCATTTGTAGAAGTCATAAACTTTGTAGAAGTCAAACCACACCAACGACCACTGCTTCTTGTCATCAGGGCTTGGTGAATATTCGTTCAGGGGTGCATGCGAGAAATCAGCAACTGTTCTTCTTTCATTTGCATAATACTTCATAAACCATACTAAACATTTTAGGGCTAACAAACTTCCCCCTGGAAGTTGACATGGTAACATCAAGGTCAATCAAATCCCAGATGTATACTTTTTCCCCCATGATGGTTGCGAACTCTCGGAAGCATCATTGTCGTGTACGTCCATATACTCGAGAAGTTCTAGTCATAAGCACAAATCTTGATAAACAAAAGAATCATTACCCTCTTGACTTTAGAATCCGTAGAGGAGATGAAGCAAGAATCAAGAACACTTGGTATAACCAAGGTCTTGTGAATGAATGTCATCGAAGAACTTTGAAGATGATGAAATAAGTAGACGCCTTTGTGAAATCCAACTTCAATTGCAAATAAGGGATACCAAAACAGATAATTTTCTGGCTAGGGTTAAAGCTGTTTGTTTAAATAGGCTCACCAAACTGAAACGGGCCTAAAAGACCACTTGGTGAAGTAAACCCGATATACCAAACTTGAAAATGAAGTAAAATCCCCCAAATTTGTTACTTAAGCTTGCACTATTGTTGATTGAAGAACGGTGCAAGATTAAATCTATAAGTACTCTATACCCAACCAGAAAAGTATAAGAAGTACAACACCTCTTGTAATTATCCACATCGTCTTCAGTGTGTGACACTGAGCACTACAATGTAACTCTTTTAAGTGATAGTTAACCAGGTCTGCAACCAACCACCCCTGACTTCTGGTAACTAGATAATTCAAGTCTTAATCATAAGCTGTATACGTTCAAGCAAGTCATCAATCGATAGATTGGGTTTAAAGAAAAGGGGTAGCAAATAGAAGGAAGTCTTGATGATGAAATAAGTAGACGCCTTCGTGAAACCACTTCAAACTCAAATAAGGGATACCAAATCAACTACGTGATCACTTGTCATCGTTATCCGAATCTTTAGCCGTTTGTCATTTAAGTGAATCTTTTCATGATCGTTTTAGCATTAAGTGTTATGTGTTGCTTTGGTGTTTATGCTTTGATTTGTCTTGATGATCATATTCCCAAATTCAGTCACATGCCCAAAGTCGGTCACATGCCCACCTGATGCGCGGATAGACCTTCGCGGTAAGGTCGAAAATATTTTCGGGAAATTAGGTTTTCAAAACATAAAATTTTCTTAAACAGTGTCATGTTTCGCTTGGCACATTTCAACATATTTCGCTTGAGAAACAGACATGCATATTTTGCTTGAAATCTACACATTTCACTTGGTTTAAGGAAATTACACATTTCGCTTGGTTTAAGAAACATGTTTCGCTTGAGAAGAAATTGCACATTTCGCTTGACATTTCCTTGCACATTTCGCTTGAAATCTTCCAACATGTTTCGCTTGAAGAAATTTTGACATATTTCGCTCGAAATGTGACTTGACCTTCATATTTCGCTTAATAATACATATTTCGCTCCCTTCAAAAACACATTTCGCTCCCTTCAAACATGTTTTGCTTCCTTCAAAACATATTTCGCTTCCTTCAAAACACATTTCGCTGTCTTCAAAAATTCTTCAAAAACCTAAATTTTTTTGATCCAAAAACGCGTTTTGATACCCAAATAAGTTGATAGTACATATAAGACTAACAAAAATACAAGTTGATCGTCGTAAAACACACGTTTTAGATCAAAAAGTAAGCGAAAAAGGGTGTGTTCGGTTTGAGTTTCTTACCAAAAAAAAATACCACGAACACCTCTGATTCAGCAAACAACGATCACGATATGCTTCTAGGCTTTGATGCCAATTGTTAACAATAAGATTTCACTAATCAAAAGACGATCCGGAGGCCGGGGAGGATAGAAATGAAAGTAAGCCATTTTATTAGAGAGAGAAAGGAAAGAGTGTGTGTGTTTTCTAGAGAGAGAAACAACACACACTTACACACACACTTATGAGACAAATGTTTTTTCTCACCTCTCCATGGAAATATGGAGGGGATATTTATAGTCCTAGTGACACCTAACTATTGTAACTTGTCATTATTAGTTCCTAAGTGTCACACTATAAATGAACTAATGTAATTCCGGATATGTCACCATATTTTAAGGCTAACAAAACCACCATGGGAAGACTCGAACTTGAGACCTCTCGCATTGGGAAGAGCCACATGACCAACTCTGCTAGATAGACGTTGGCTCATCATTGTTTAGTATGTTGATATTTCGTTCGCAATTACCGTACTAGTTTTAATACCCGTGCACGCATGAGGTTTAGACATTAAATTTTAATTAAGTATTAATTTTGCAAGTGTTGTTATTGTTCGTATTTGCACATTGAAGGTCTTGTTTACCATTATTTCAATAATTGTGAATGCGGGTTTCTCTTAATTTAAACAATTATAGCAGTTATAATAAATGTTTCCTTGCATGTTAAACAAAAAATGTTAATCTTCATGATTGACAATTACATTGTTGTGTGTTAATAATAATTTAGCCGTATTTAATATTAAAAAATCTGTGTACGCATGTGATATACTTATAGAATGAAATAATAATAAGTCTTATTGAACGCATATAGTAAAAATAATTTTAATCCGGATATTCTTACTTAAACTCATAAAAAGGATACATGAGTTGTTCGTATACGTAAAACATCCTCTATTTATTTTATATAGACAATAATTAGTGTTTTCATTTTGATATTAATAATCTTGTGCATATATATGTTGTATTTTCAAAACAGCATATATGTTATATTTTTAAAATATAAAGTTTATGGGTACAAAGTTTAAGGGTTATTTGTTTATTTTTTGAAGTTATTAAAAAACATGAAAACTTATAAATTTGCACTTAACTTCATATTATTTATTTAAAAATTCAACCACTAAAGTTTTATTAATTACCCCCTCTATTTTTAAGTTTTTGTTTTCACAAATTTGACACATGTATATATATTTTAATGTGTTTTTTTCTCCATCAAATTTTTCCACCAAATTTTCAATTTTGACCAAATTAGATTTAATTTTGACTTTTTCTAACGAATCAGATCGCACGATTTTGCTTACATGTCAAAATCAAACGTTCTGATTGATCCAATTTTTATTCTATAAGATCAAAGCTCATAGAAAACTCCGAAATAATGTAATTTTTTAATTATATAAAAGATATGGTTTTTATGGTTCTAGGCGGTTGAGTTCACGATAAGCTTGTTATTGGTTTTTTTGTTTGGTTTTGATCTTCATATAAGAAACCTTCTCTCCAACTCTCAAGCCAAATGACAATGTGTCACAGGGTCACTTATCATCTTGAAGTTTCACATTACACGGATTTAAAAATCTAATTGCCAACATATCTTACACTATGAATTTGATCCTTGCATAATCTAACAGGACGTTAATAATTTATTTATTAGAATAGATTTTACTTAATAAAGTGAGGAGAAATGACCCACTAACTTACGGTTAGTTAATTCTTCAAGTCTTAGATTTGCAAAAGAATAGGAGCAAGACCAAGCCGTTGTAGTATAGTGGTAAGTATTCCCGCCTGTCACACGGGTTACCGGGTTCGATCCCCGGAACGGCATAGATTTTTTAAAAGAGACAAAAATGCTTTCTAACCAAACTAACAGCGGTGGTAAAAAAAAAGGTTGTGTTTAATAAATTACAAATAGTGTTTCATACAAGCAAATGAACCCGCGCATTGCGGCGGGGCTAATTTTTTCCCGAATAATTTTTTTTTACGTTTCGAGGGGTTTTTTTTTTGCCGATCCGTTATGCGGGGCTAATTTTTAATATTTTCTTTTTTTGTATGATTCGGGGAAAAAAAATTGCGTTGGGACGGGCTAATATTTTCCCGAATATTTTCTTTTTTTGGGACGGTTTTGTAAATTTTTTTACGGGAATTTTTGTGTAAGAAAATCGTAAATAGTTAAAAGGTGAGGGACCGTTTTGTATTTTTTTTTACTTTGGGCCAGATTTCAGGCTAATTTTGGGCTAGTTTTTTTTTTTTACTTTGGACCACATTTTATGCGAATTTTAGGCTAGTTTGTCGACAAATGTTTATATTAGTAATAATGTTTCATATGTTTTAATTATTCTTTTAACATCTGTAGGTAATTATATTTTTATTACATTCTTGTTTGTCAAGCGGTTGACGATAACTCATGTTTACACTTGCAAGACGAAACAATATTTTGATATAAAGGAAGGAAATGCGAAGGAGAAGAAGACGACTTTATTGATAGAAAGAAGGTTAACAAGGTATAAATGATTTACGAGTATGAAACATTAAAACATACATAAATGAAGGTAATTAAACTTTAATGCAAATAAAGAAAAAAAGGTTGAATGGGAAGGCATCAAGGCAACTTTATTATGATGCAACCGGTCAATCTTATTGTCTTGTTATTGCGTTTGGGTTAAAGAATCATGTGCTTTAATAGTGTTTTGGGGGTGGGGGAGACTTATATTTGTAAACTGGAGAAGGGTGAGGCTTTGATGGTTTATAAGGTGAAGGAGCTTGTGGGGGAGGAGACTTGATAAATTTATGGATGGTGGCGGTGGGGTTTGGTGAAGGAGGAGGTGGGGACTTGTAAAAATAAGGCGGAGGTGAGGGACGGGAGATGGAGGAGGGGGCGATAGATTTATAAACGTACGGAGGTGGTAGGCTGAATGTTTTGGAGGGCGGGGGAGAAATTATAAAAAGTACGGAAGGTGGGTAGGTGAATGTTTGGGATGCGGGGCGAGACTTGTACGTATGGAGCCTTGGCTGGTGCATTGTTTTGGTGGATGCGGAGAATTGTAGACATTTGGAGGTGGGGGGATGGTTGGAATGAATAGGGGAGGTGGGGGACTTGTAAACATAAAGGAGGGTGGAGGGTAGAGGCGATGGGGAGTGGGGGAGGTCGAGGAGAATTTATAAACCGTCATGGAGGTGGTTGGGTAATGTTTTGGTGGAGTGGGAAGGAGAATTATAAAGTAACGGAGGGCACCAGTGATTGGGGAATGTTTTGGCCGGGGACGGGAGGGGGAGGTGAGGGAGGGAGACTTGTACACGTTATGGAGGTGGTGGGAATTGTTTTGGGGAGTGGGGAACTTGTACACGTACGGACGTGGGTGGGTGGGGATTGGTGATGAGGTGTGGTTGGAGAGTTGTATTCATTGGAGGTGGTGGTGGTGAGCGTGATTGGTGGGGGAGGGGACTTGTTTAATATGGATGGTGTTAGGTGGGGAAGGTGATGGTTGGGGGTGGGGACTTATAAACATAGAGGACGGTGGAGACCGGTGATGCGGGGAGGTGGAGGAGACTTGTACACGTAAGGTGGGGTGGTTGGAGAATGTTTTGGAAGGAGGGGGAGGAGACTTGTTCACTTATGGAGGTGGTGGGGATGGGATGGCGGTTCGGGTGTGAGACTTGTACACATCGGTGGTGTGGTGGTGAAGGTGATGGAGGGGGAGGGGAAACTTGTACACATATAGCGATGGGTGCGTGGAGATGGTGATGGAGGACGTGGTGAATTGGACCTGTTTGGACGGTGGTGGGAGAAATGCACTGGAGGGAGGGGGGAGCTTGTTCATGTATGCGGAGTTTTGGTGGAGAAGAGGGCGGCTTGACGATAGAGGCCTTAGGTGGGGAGGAGGTTCGAGACACTCCCTAACACTTAACAACCTTAGGGATGGTGATGGACGGGCGGGGGGTGGTCTACTCTTAGTTGGAGACTTGTAAACTTTGGAGGAGGAGTGTGAAGGTGAACGGTGGGGGCCGGGGGGACTTATTAATTCGGAGGAGGTGGTGGAGAATTGTAGATTTGAGAATAAGGAGGAATTTGTGTAGAGATGAGGTAGATTTGGGCAAATTTGTATTTAGCTTGATGGTGGAGGCTGGAGATTTGCTAAGGTAAGGCTCGGGATTTTTGGATATGTATCGTTTCTCTGGTGGCAATTTCCAAACCCTTGGGTTTTGGAGGAGAGGAGAGAGTACTATTACATTTGGTTTATCTTGCAATGACAATTGTTGCGAATAAGAATAGGAAATCAATAAGCACATACATAAGTTGAGGTGAATGCTCCCCCCCCCACCAACTGAAACAAGGGTTCCAGTTCGATAGACCCTTACTTTGATGAGACTAAGATTTGTGTTTGTGTGTTTAAATGGTTGGATTAGCAGTAATTTTATACTCATATTCGATGGACATACCTTCTTTCTTTAATTCCAGTATACAGGTTGTCATAGTTATTTGGTTTATTCTTTTTCTGCAATAGTGACTGCCGTTTAATGGAATTAAAACTCCGGTGTGTTCTTCAATTTGTTTATTCATGTGGGTAAAACTTTATATGTATCTTCAAAAAGTCAGTTATCATTGTTTAGGTTGAGTGCCGGTGGATAATTATTTAGCCTTATCGAGATTCATCTGGTACTCCTTAAGTATGTACAGGAGGTAATGTTATTTGTTTAATTGTTTGTAGATAGGACACATTCTTGCGAGTTTTTAAAAAGCGTAATGTATAACCATAACTAAATTGTCTCTACAATTAAAATGGTCAAGTTGGTACATACATACACTGAGTATTATCTATACATATCCAAAAGCAAGAGTAAGGAGATCGAGCACGACGTGACACATTTTTTATGCATGGTTTGCTTCTTTTTTTACCCAACGATATATCACAAGTGAAAGTTGCAATATTTTTTTGGTGTGTACGCTTGTCGGAGGATTGCAGTGACTACTTTATAGTTCTTAGAGATAAATAAGTTCGGTTTATATATGATATTTGACAGTTTATTAGCTAGGTTTACGAAATCTTTACAATGTAATCAAAGCTAGTTTGAATTCGATGTATCCAAACTTCGTATTATAATGGTCCATTAAACTGAACATTGTCCCAATTTCAGACCCGACATCGGTGGAATCGGGCAGAGCTATTTGAACCCCGATCTTCCTTCAACTCCCTGATGAGGCACTTATTCATGCATATATCCACACTTTAATTCGTTTATGGTGGCAAATTGATACGGACGTAATGAAAAAAATCATAAATTGACTACTACAAATACATGGACAAATTGGAACATACAATTGAGGAATTTTACATACATATCTAGAAGCCAGAGTCGAGACGACCGTGACCCACATATATATGAATGGTAGTTGCCTTTATTTTGTACAAACCGATATACTCAAGAAAGTTTGCATAATTTGTGGTTAGTGAAATATGTGGGTGGTCGGACGCTAGTATGCTGCCTACGGATATATCGTTTTCATAGAGAAAAAAAGTTTGCATTATTATACGATTTTTTGACATGTTTTACTTAGATATGTTATTCCCTCAATGATACTAAATGTACAATCATTGTTGTTAAGTACAATGTTTTTTTATAATTATATGAACCCCTTTTTTTTAGACCTTGTCAAAGATAGTGATGACGTGAATGTATGCACTTTCGTAGTGAATGTACCCCGGCGTTTTGTGCTTTCTTTATGCTTTTATCTGTTTTCTTGCTTTGCATATGTTCCTTCTTAGTTTCATTGCTCTCTTGCCTAGACTCTTTTTTTTATCTACTACAATTTACATCTGCCGTTTATTATCAAAAAAAATTGTCCAACATGTACTATTCACACAATTTACAGACCATAAACGGGTTTGAAAGGGCCCAGAGATAATATGACCAGATTGCACTTCACTCTGCTTGAGGCGGGGAGGGGTAATTATACCACCATGCCTTATCCAACCCATATATTTCAACACATATGATGAAGCCATCAAAAAAATTCAAAAACTGCAATAAGTGAACTTACCATAAGCTAAAATTAAAGGGGGACCAAGATTTGTTTAGTATAATGTATTAGGCGTAAGCCATGATTATCCTACCTGTCACCAAAGTATACTTTGTTAGGCTTGTCATTTACTATTAATATTGTTTTATTTTACCTATATTCATAATTCTCCAACAATTTACATGCTCATTGGACATGGCGAGTTGGTCTTAATTAAGTTTTAATACGTGAAGCATTTCATCTTTCTCGTCTTTATGCCGTTAGTGGTCTTTAATGAGGAGCGAGAACACAATTCTTACCAGTTAAATTTAGTGAGCTTTGACTGTACGGAAGACACATTTATGTATGTGATAGTAAGTGATAAAATTTGAGGAACATTGATTTCAATGAACTATCCTCCAAGCATAACTAATGTAGCATTCTAGGATACTTCCAGGAGCCACGTATTCAATGAAGGAGCAAACAAAAGAGTTCTTGACACTACTTTTGCAAAGTAATATTATTCGAATATACCCATAGAAAATTTTTTATTTCCGTTATAGTTTCACAAGGTAGGACTGTCTACTATTTTAAGTTTTTCAATCAATCTTTGTTCAGTTTCGTTTTATTACATTTTTAACTCGTAAGTTTATTCCAACTAATCACATCACAATCGAAAACTAAAAAACAACAAACCTTCCAATTGTAAGAGCTTGTCTCACCACTCTCAAATCGACAACCCCCATTGGACTCCATACAAAGAGACTGATCCACAAAATTCCACTTAGAATCCATAAAGAGTTATTCTATTATACCTTAAATCAAAGGACTTGAACGTTACAATTAACAGCAAAATGATTCCAATTGCCGACTTGTGACTCAAACTGACTTTCGTATCTGATAAACACTTCTAATCTGTTGATCTATAATTGGCGACATTGACCTGGTGTTTTATCGACCAATAAATAGAATTCAGAGAGCTTTGATTTTTTCCCGGATGATTATATCTTTGAAGCTGGATAGTTCAGATTAGGACACTTGTGTAGTCCACAAATGAGTGAATATCTGTTTTTGGCGAAGTGTGTGCTTGTTTTAATGGCATATATTATTTTCAGGTTAAAACGAGTCAAGATTTAAATGCAGTAGTTAAGCAATATGGGGTAACGCACTATTTGATCTTTGTTTTCTTCAAGTTTTGATTCATTTTAGGCTTTTTTAGGTGGAGTTTGTTTATAACTTCCGCAGTTTTCATGGCTGTGATTTGATTTTTTCTCTTTTATCTCATGAATATAATTAGTGTTGTACATAAGTTTAGGATATCTAATTCAATAAATAAGTAATAATGGACCAATTTATTAAGACCATAAACTTAGCTTTAGACAATGTAAATCAAAGTGGACATTTTTCTTATCCATTTACTCTAATAATGACTCTTGAGTGAATATTTAGATATAAAGCTGGCTTGTGTGGTGAATTCAAGTGAATTGTCTTGCAGAACTACAAGGCTTCCTATCATAAAACATTACGCTCGAGAGTGATTTTATGGTAGGTATTTTGTAGTGGTTGAGAGTGATTTTATGGTGATGGGTTTAGGTATTCCGTGATGTGTTTTAAGTATTTCCATTTTAACAGGCTTGATCTGATCCTCCCCTAAGTTTTCCGTTGAGCCCATGTCCATTGTTTGAAAATATTTCCATTTTAGCCGGTTTGATCACCTTCAGGTAATCACTTCATGCAACCAGTCACGAGAGGAATAGGTCAAAGAAGTTGGAGACTACAAAAAATGTTTCAGCACTAGAGTCTTCACTTACCAGGACAGGATCATGGCAGGAGGATTGGCTAGGCCATATTTTGCCACTGTTGCATTCGTCCGTATGTAGGTGTACTTTGGGGTCGGTTCAATATTGAAACTTGCTGGAATGAAGTGTTTGTTGTTCAAAATTTTGAAGTATTTGGGATGTTAAGCCAAGTCGGACAGTTCTTGAATTTTTGGGGTCTATATTAAGACTTGCTGGAAGTAACACTTGCCAAGCCGTTGTTACAAATTACATCATTTCTTTAACATGCATGTTTTGATATCATATCTTCACAGGACCAAATTAAATTTGTTAGTGATACAAACACAAACACCATTGTTTTGTTTAGTCAGACACTATTGCCTATGTCTATTGTATTAGTCTGTCACAAACTCACTCGGTTGCACGTTGGATATTCATCACACTACAAGAAAAAGTGACATTCTTCACGCTTATTTTGGCACGGTTTAAGAAGCGTGGACAATAATTTTCACGATAACAGGCGTGCACAAAATAACCCACACTTATATGTGTGTACATAATATTAGTTCACCTTCAAAAGCGTGGACAATAATTTTGTTATAAATATTTTAATATAAAAAAAAGATAACGCTAAAAAGCGTGTAGTTTTTTTATACTTGTTTTATATCACTTTTTCCCCAAATGCATCTCACTTTTCCCCAAATTTTTTTGAACGAAATTTTTCCCCAAACACTTTTTCCCAAATCGATCTATAACAAAATAATTTTGTTATAAATTTCACAAATCGATCTATCACTTTTTCCCAAATCAGTATCCAATTCACTTTCACTATTCCAAATCTGCTCGATTTAACCAAACAAAGGGAAGAGTTAACGGAGTGACGTCGTGTGGTGAACGGAACGGTGGTTTGTTACGGCGTGTGACGTCGGGTGGTGGTTTGCAGTGGTGTTTGGTTGTTTGTTTAATCAGCGATTGGTCCAATTCAACAGCTTCACATCGAAGGTATTAAATTTGTGCGTTTATCTATTGATGAATGTGAAATTTTGATGAATGTGAAGTTTTTGAAATTTTCTATTAGCAGATGTATTGTTTTTCGTATCGATATGATCGCGTTATCAGTTTTAGATTATTTATCATTATTTATATAATCTCTATGGAAATTGTTGAATATTGCGTTATCAGTTTTAGATGTATTGTTTTTCGTATTGTTTTTCTTATCGATATGATCGCGTTATCATTATTTATTATAAGTTTTAGATGAACTGTGTTTTGGACCACTGTCCCTAACTTTGTATAATTTCATCAACTTATTGCTTCCGATGATTGCAAATTAATGTAATTTGTTTATTTTTTTGAAAAAGTGATATTGTTAGACTAAATTTGGCTATATTTATTCCATGCTCCTGGATGTATGGATTTCAGTTCTTAATGATTTTAGGCATTGTATCGGCAACTCGGTAAGTATAAACGATGGATAAAAGTTGGATTAATGCTCCGATTACAAGCAAACCTTTTAGAGATGGGGCTAAAAATTTTATAAGTTTTGCTCGTGTTAGAAGTATAAGAGGAATGATCAAATGTCCATGTAATAAATGTTGTCTCGGTAAATGGTTAGATGATGGACAAGCGTCATGGGTACAATATGGTCAACGGTTTCTTACCCGGGTATACAGAATGGACTGTCCATGGAGAACATACTATATCTTTACCACCATCTCAATCTACTAATGTTAATGTAGAGGAAACTTTTTTTGGTCAAGAGGACATAAGAGGTTTAGTTCGTGATGCCTTAGGCATGAATTCTTTGCCCTTGCTGATAAACACACAATTAGGAGACACAACGATTGAAGGAGATACCGAAGAATCTACGGAAAATGGTGATCATGGTGACGAGGGTGTTTCATATAAGAGGTTGTTAGAAGAATGTGACAAAGAATTGTACGCCGGTTGCAAGTACTCAAATTTGTCCTTTATTTTACATTTATATCACATTAAATGTATTGGTGGAATATCTAACAAGACTTTTAGTATGATACTAGAACTTCTGAGGGATGCATTTCCACATCTTACGGCGTTACCATCATCTGCCTATGAAGCCAAAAAGTTTACCAAAGATTTAGGTCTAGGTTATGAAAAAATCCACGGCCCTAACGATTGTATGCTTTATTGGGATGATAGGGCGGGTCAACAATCATGCCACATTTGCAAAGCTTCGCGATATAAGAGCGATGAAGTGGGTGGAAGTTCAAAATCACGCAAATCAAATAAGCCGATAAAAGTTTTACGTTATTTTCCCTTAATTCCGAGACATAAAAGGTTGTACAAGTGCGAGAAAACAGCAAAGGACATGAGGTGGCATGATACGGGTAGAACAAAAGAAATACAATGGGAGAAAAAAACTGAGGCACCCCGCAGATGGTCTTGCTTGGAGCGCTTTTAATGATCGATATTCACAATTTGCCTCAGATCCTCGGAGTGTGAGGCTTGGCCTTGCTAGTGATGGTTTTAATCCGTTTGGTACAATGAGTACATCACATAGCACATGGCCAGTGTTATTGATTCCTTACAATTTACCTCCTTGGATATGCATGAAACGACATAACATTTATCAATCTTTCAATCAATTATTTCCTGGGGAAAAAGCTCCTGGCAATGAATTTACGTAATATTAAAACCTAATAAAAGAAAGCACCAATTATTAGGACGGTGTTTGATGCATATTATGCTTTTTCTAAGCAACATTTCAAGCTAAAGGCTTCCCTTATGTGGACTATCAACAATTTCCCTACATATGCAAATTTATCAAGTTGGAGCACCAAGGGTCGTGTGGCATGTCCATTTTTACGAACTCCACCCACTCAAGGTGGTTAAAGCATGGATATTTTTTGCTACATGGGACATCGAAGATGGTTAGATCCAAATCATATTTATCGATTTCAAAAGGAACGATTTGATGGTACAATAGAGAATAGAGGTCGCCAACTAACGATAACAGTATAAGATGTTTTGAAACAGGTTAAGTGGTAATAAGATATTAAATATTTGAAGTCTAAGAAAATGAAACGATGGAGGAGGAATTTGGTTCAATAAGAACTCACGCAAAAGAGGCAACACATTACAACGAGGGTGCATATGGTGTACAAGATACAATCATTGAAAGAAGATATTGACGTGAGAACCTGTTGTGGAAAAAAGAAAAGGTGTATTCTTTGATTTAGAGTATTTGGGACACAATTTACCTAAGACAAAACTTAGAATTAGATGCATATCGAGAAGAAGCGAGAGTCTGATAATATTATGGGACCATAATTGCGGTTTGGATGAAAGACTAAATGACAAACGAAAACACCCGTAAGGATCTTGAGGAAATGGGAATTAGGCATGACCTTCACCTTATAAATCGCCCTAATGGAAAGCCGTACATACCCCCAGCATGTTATACGATGTCTCCTGTATAGAGATCCAACTATTTTTACAATTTTTTAAAAAGATCTTTAAAGTTTCCCGATGGGTGAGATTCATCCAAATATTTTACAAGCGAGGGGTGTAAGCGTGAAAGATCATAAAATTTCTAATCTTAAGAGTCATGATGGGCACATCTTAATGCAAGATGTTTTACCCATTGCTTTACGGGCATCTGTGATTTCAAGAACACAATCTCGTTTAGTCAAAGCAGTGACTGATTATTGCTTCTTTTTCAAAGGGTTGTGCGCAAAAGTTCTTGACCCTAGCGAATTAGAAAAATGTGATTAAGAACTGAACTTGTGCGACAACATGTGCACGTGGAAGCAGATATCCCTACCTAAGTTTTTTTCACAGTCATGGTCCACTTGACTATCCATCTGATATATGAGGCGAAGCTTGGTGGACCCGTTCATTACAGATGGATGTATCCAGTTGAACGGTACTTGATGCAATTAAGTCAAATTTCGTAAAAAGCTCAACCTGTGGGATCAATTAGCAGAAATGATATATCAAGGAAGAGATTCCTATAACCTTCTGTTCAAGATATTTTGAAGGTGTTGATACCTCACCTTTAAAACCGCCCTCTTAGAAATGATGAGAATGTTGTCGGAAAAGAAATGTACATGTTCAATTCGAGTGAACACGTAAGTTTGGGTAAGGTTTAGATTCTTGACTTTAAGATACATCTGGATGGTAAACAAGTCTTTAGCTCAAAGCACATCGATATGTGTTACTAACCCAATCAGTAAAATTCAACCTTCCGCGAGTAAAGTATTTCGTTAGCAATACTTATTATATATCGTGTAAGAAATAATGCACATTGATACAGTCTAAATTATCATATGTAACTTGTAGTGTTTTTGACCGAAAAAACAGCTCTTAGGGTTAGACCCATTGACCTTCAAAAACTATAGAGAAATTGATTGTTGATGAATTTTCCATGGTGGCTAAAAAACCAGGTTACAAATCTATTGGATTTTATATAAGTTTCCTCATCTCGGAGGTGCATTAACTAATAGTGATATTAAATAATGGTAGGTTTCTCTCTTACAAGAGGAGAATGTAGATGAAGAAGTGTTATCTCTTGCTATTGGCCCGAATATTGCTGCTAAGCAATATAAAGGCTTCATCACTAATGGTTATATAGATCCTCACCAGGAGGCTGCATGAAATAGTTTAAGAACACCCAAAATTCAGTCGTCCATGGTAGAAGTTGATTGAGGGATCTTATTATGGAAAACTCATGACATTATTGACTTGATATTTCCGTGTGATACAAAATTGTGCTTTTTCCAGTGTGATTTGTGGTCGACCAATAGACTTTATAGAGAGTGCTATAAGAACAGATAAATAAGGGTTTTCCCTCTTGTGATTGTCTAGGCCACTGGTACATACAACGGGTGAAATTCTCAAAAGATGAAAATCCTTTTATAATTTCTACTCAAGCAAGACAGGTGTTCTATATAGAAGGAAACACTTAAAAAGATGTGGATTGGTCACACTGTTTATTAGTGACCAAAGCCAAGGGATATATATGACATGGGGACCAATGTAAATAGAGATGATGACGACTCTTATACCCAATGCATGCCTTGTAATCTTCCAATAATGCATGATGTGAACCAGGAAGCTCGTTGGCGTCGTAGGGACACTAAACTACAAGACGCTTAATAACGATTCTTCTTTTTGGTATTACTGTTCCTAAGTTTAAGGGCGCTTTCTGAATATCCTGCTTAGCGTGCGATCTGCTTTGTCTGCTAAATATAGGGTTTTTTTTCTTTCTTAGATTGTTTGTTTTAAAGAAAAGTTTAGTAAAGTTTATAGACTATTTCTTAGTTTGTAATATGGTGAAGTTGGAAGTTATAGGAGAGAACCTTTTAGTATATTAATAAGCCTGATTAAGTTTTTTTTTATATGATAAAATCTATTATGACTGCATCTGGTCTTCATTTGATTTGCTTTTATTATGAGTCACTTTGTGCTTGGAAAAGGTTGTATGATTCCATCTATATAAGTGAATATGTGTCTGAAGGTAAAGATGGCTATTTAGAAGGTTCTGTATAACACAAACTACCCAATGGCGGTTCTGGTTCTTGTAATTTAAAAGGTAAGGGTAGTGACTCATACCCTCGGCTAGCTGACCCGTGAACAAAGTCAACTGTGTTAATTTCTTGACAGTCTTTTTCCTTGACAAATGAGACATTATACAGTCAATCTCCCTGTTATTACCCCAGGCATTTGTAACAATAGAAAGGGTGAACTCTTGTATTGGACCAGTGTGCATTGTGTGCTGGTGTTGAAAAGCATGGCTTTGGCAACTGGCTAGCTATTCTCTCCGATTCCTAGTTTCCATTTATCCTTTCCTATCACCACTGATTCCTATTGTGGGCGAAAGCAAATATATATTATTGTGTTAAGTATGTTTTTGTTGAAATTTCCGGAGTAATTTTCCACCTGGTATGGTTTACTTATATTGCCACTTGCATGTGCAGGACAAATGGCGGACCCTGAGTACAAGCTCTGAAATATCTGAGAGAGAGTTAGAGATCAAAGGGGTGTCTTAAAGTGTCACATCAACTTCTTCCTTGGTCCAGATCCTGGTATTCTATCCCGATACAATATTTGTTAGAAGTTAAGAGTAGATATTCCAGGATTTTGTCAAAACTCGTTTAAATATTTTTACAGTATGTATGTGAATATATTGAGCATTGATGTGAAAGAAAGTCTAGTATGTTCATTATAATGTTTGATTCAGATACATCGTAACTTAAAAGTTATCAGAATTATGGAAGATAAAAATTCTAGGTTATACTCACTTTAGATATACACAGATTGGTATAGAATCATGATTTCAAACTACTAATACCCCACCCTTTATATAATACGCAGTAAAACAGCAGTTTTTAAGTTATTTTGACAACTGAACTCTTCAACTGATCTGAACACCCCCTTAAAAAGAAGCAGTAGTAGATACAGTTTATGTGGTTTTAGTTATGACAAGTACATAAATTAGTTTCTAATTCGGTTCATTTGAGATTCAAACATATTGCATTGATACAGTTATCCAAGATGTTACAAATCATCAGACAAACGATGCAGAAACATAAAATAAAATAGAGTGAAATGAATCCACCAACATCACACAACTTTCAGACACAATCAAAATCATTTCCCACGGATATGGCAAATCACACTCGTCAAGAGATTAACAACACCAATCACCCATCATCAGCCTTAAAAGTAACTTGTGGACCTTCTTTTTCTTATAATATTCCCCAAAACTCCTCGGCAGCCTTATCTTCACATATGCAAACCACTCGTCAAGCGATTAACAACACCAATCACTTATCATCCTCGTTTCAACCAGCTATTCGACCTTCTTTTCTTTATGATATGCGCCAAAACTCTCCGTCCTCATCTTCTCTTGAAGCAATACATGTTGGACCAAATGGTGCACAATAACTCTTCTTCCCTCCTCATACCTCTTCTTCCGTTCACTAGTCAATTACAATCCCAACCAACTGTACACTAGAGCTAGCTTTGCACCAATCTACATCCTCAAATTCTCCTTCAAAAATCATGACAAGATCTTATTATCTGGAAGGTAGAGACACTCTAGCTGAATCAGTATGATACAGAATTTATTGTTCGGGAGGTTGAAGAAAATAGGTAACTAAAATCAAATTTTCAATATCAATATAGACCATGATTGTTTGTATATTATAGATCATAAAACATCTACATTGATAATTCTTATAGTAATGGGGAAATGGAAAACCTTCTTAGGACACAAAAAATGACGCAAACAAGTATTTATAAGGCTGCATGTGTGGTGAAATAGCGGTGTTTGAGTGCATTTTTAATAAGGATATATCAGCTAATCAAAAATTCCGGTAGGCTTTGTTCCATTGATTCCATGACCTTAATTCTCAAGATACCCAATCAAATGCCCCCACGGATGCCAAGGATGAAGGAATGTAAAGATAGTTTTGATGCTACTCATGCTTATAGGCAGAACTCCGTATAAATACCAATATCAGCTAAGAAATGGTTTTTTTCTTATAGGACAAATACTTATTATTACCATTTAAAGTCCTTATTGACACAACTTTGGCAGCGGAAATCACATACCTCAAGGGGAAAGTGTAGACCAAGGTTCGTCTACAATGCTTTATGAGAAAGCTTAGACAGTAAAGTATATAGGTAAAAAATATTCTGTATCAGCAAGCTAGCGAATAATTTGAATGGAAGCAAATGGCAATTAATGGGCCTTGATGCACATAGAGAAAAACTTATACAGAAAGATGAAGCTTTTGGCACACTTTGGATTTACCTCGAACCACCAGAAAAACTTCCTTGAACACCAATGTAGCGAGTGTATAAAAGTCATCTAGAAAGCCGATAGCAAAAGTGGTATTAGTTTTTTCAACTCTTGAAGTGTCAAACAGTACCTATAAACTAATTTTTGACTTGATATTGAAGCAAGTACTTAGAGAAAAACATAATGTTAGTATTACTGCTTGATGTGACCACAAGAGTACTAGAAAATGATGCTTGAAAAATATATTACACAAATTAACAAAAATTGTATGTACCCTGAATTTGTATTGTAGGAAAATCAGATGAAGTTATTGTTTTTTCAGGAGTATTTATACATCGAATGCATAAGCGATTAAGGATCATGAACAGTATAGGGCAAGGTACGCTATAACATTCTACTAGTTAATACGTTCTCAAGCCGTGGTTTAAAGTGGCAAATGTTGTATTGTAATAGCCAATCATGAAGCATTATCTAACATACCATTTCAATAATACTATTTGACACACTAACTAAATTTGGAAGAAAAAAACAAGCAACTGAAATAAGCGAACAAAAAAGTGGTTTTGGGTCATCACCAGATTCACAGTCCCGATTGGACCTGAACATGTATTACTTTCGAAAATGCTTGACCCATATAAACCCCATAACCATTTATTTTGCCCCACTATAACATCAATCACCTTCTTAGGTGAGTTTCACAATTATTCCCAGAGATACTCGAGCAACTCCATTGCTTTGCATTTCCTTTCAGAATTTCCAACCTTTAAAACCGATGTGACTCGGTAACTTGAAAGAAACAACCAAAATTAAGAGTACTAAACTGAAAAAATAAATAAATGAATAGGGTTCCTTTAAAGTCTTCGCTAGCTGATAGTAAAAGAACTTAAAGGATAGTTGAATAATGTTCAGGCTGGAATCACATTCGCAAGAAAGGAAAAATTTGAAATGGCTGGTTCAAACATGTAAGAGATAAATAATATAGCTAGCGCGTACTTATATAATATTAGATTATCTCCAAAGCACTCAACGCATATTCAATCATTAACCAATTGTTGATCCTATTAACTCTCATGCTAAAAAAAAAAAACCTAGTATCAACTCATTATTACACATTTACCTCAACCACAAACATTAGAAATTTGCAATGAGCTTATTCGTCCTCAATTTATTGTCTCATATAACCCTTAATCAATCTGGTCTTTGCTCCAATGCATTAACCGTGTATTTCGAATTTATTATTAGGCAATAGTTCTTATAAAACATGCTTAGAGTTGTGAGTGTATTTAATAATTTGTGTTATTACTAAATATTTTATTAAGTTACAAGTTGATGTGACGTCACCTATTACTCAATGAACCTAAACACTCAAGAAAGGATGAACAAAAAGAAGCGTCACATGATATTTTAACCTGAATAGATATACTTTTTAAATGAAAACTAGATTCTGTTCCAATAAACGCTTTAGGCATTTGTGCCAGAACTCCTAGTACTGCTGGCTCCGTCCTACCAATGGCTGCATAGGTTTTCACTATATCTAGTGCAATATCTAAAAGATATATGAGGGTTAGTTGGTAAGGGGAAATGTTACAACGGAAATGAACAATGGAAATAAAAGTAAAAAAACAATCAAGATTTGTATTTTACATGAATAAATAGTATACATACATAGATTAATTTTTTTCTCAAATGTTTGTTAATTAGTTGGTTAAACACTGTCTAAAGCTGCTAAAAATATAGTTAGTTTTAAGTGTGCCTTGGATAATATGATGATTAGCTGGAGCGATACCTGAGTCATCACATGATTGCAGGAGGTAGACGTAGGACTATTTTCGGCAATATTGTTAACTAAGTGTTCAGAAGTTCTCACCGAAAATAATGTTGAAGAAAAACTTTAGGGAATTTATTTCCAGTTCTGGTTCTTACGCGTAGAGATAACAAACGGTTTTTTTCGAGATTTCATCTATTATTTGAGTCCAAAACAACCCCATGATACTGAGTCATATAACAAACGACCATGTTAAAAACCTACCTTGTACAACATATAAGGTGTCCCGGTTTAGATAACAAAACTACAGGAACCCAAGACCTTTTGTATGTATAAATAGTTACCGAGATTGTGCTGCAATAAAATGAAATGCAGAAACTCTCATTATACGGAAAGAAAGCAAGAAATGACCAAGTCCATACTCACACCACTGGTACTATTAGTTTCGCGCGAACAAAGGATATTTATGTGAGTAACAATCAATCTGGAAACTCTTATAACTCGTATTGTTATGCAATCTTTGATGTTCTGTATCTAATCTTCTACAGAAAGTGGATAATAAAAGAGAACCGAATGATTTTGAGTCTTTTCAGCTCTGATATAAAACCAAGGACGGTACATATCTCCAAGAAGCAACAAGAGATATGATGGTATAAGCATACTCGAATATATTTTTTAAGTTCTATATGGCATGCTTTGATTTATGAACTTAAAAGCATATGCAATGTTTGTTTTAGATTATAGTAAATCGAGAAATATCAAGCAAGGTAAAAGAGCTAGTAGGTCCAGAAGACTGAAGATGTCGTGGTGGCAAAAATAGCTAGGGAGGTTCTTAACAAACTTTTGGGAAATGAAGAACCGCATTGTTATGGGGCCGGTGTGACAAAATCCCAAATTTCTAAATATTGTTGCGATCTAAAAAGGATGAGGGGTAATGGTCTAGGAGATGAAAAAAAATTTTAAAGGAGAAGGTAGACAATCAAACTAAGGAAATACATACTCATAAAAAACAACTAGAGATGTGCAACAAGGAATTAGAGACCTGTAAAAAGAAATTAGCGTCTCAGAATAAAAAAAGTTGAGTCCTACAAAAAGCAAGTAGAAACTCAAGGTTTGCAAATGAAGAATATGGAACAAAAGCTGAATGAGGTTTATGGAATGCTCAAACTTCTTCCTGCGTTTCCAGATCTAGATAATGTTGCTTCTACTTCTGTTGCTGCTGGTACATGTGACAAATAGGTGGGGTTTATTGTTTATTGTTGTAAACAATTTTTTTAGTCCCTTGTTTGAAAGATAATATGTTTTTTAGCCCTCTTTTAGCCCATCACCCTTCATGGATGAGGATCATTACTCACCGGTCATGGAACACCCGTCATTTGGTTACTGAAGATACAAGTATGATAGAATGAATGCTTAACCTGTTTATGTTTATGCTCAACCTGAACTTGGCCCCAACCTGTTATTTAAATGGATTGTCGGGTTAAACATGCTAAATGGCTATTTAACGTGGATAACCCATTTAATCAGTCTTAAATATTAAATGGGTTATACGGGTTAAATAACAACAACATGCATCTCACAAGTTCATAAACTTGTTTATGCTTATAACACAAGTTGTGATGTAGCAAGGACACTAATTTTCTGTTGCCCATGGCCTACCTACATATATACTAACTATGCCCTGATCACAGTAACTAGTAACTAGTTGAGATAGGAAGAAGTGGAAACCTGACTTTAAAGTATAAGAAGATGGGTTAAACGGGTCAGTTTGAGAATACTTATGACATGTCTGACCCATTTTAGCTGAGCTTTTAAAGTTCACAAGTGAGTCAATATTATTATCTCTTGAGTTACATTAGGGATATAATTGTATGTAATGAAGCCCTCTGACTCCCACTTGGTAGCGGTGTTCTACCAGTCAACCATAACATAACAAATAGGTAGTATTACCAATAGGCCTTTAGGCTAGCGGTATGCGTGAGATTTTGAATTCTCCTGGCAGGGATAAGTGTGAGATGTACATAGTTTAGTGTGTGCTAGTTTGCCATTCCAAAATAGAAAAGAACAGCATAAAAAATAAGTAGGTATGCTCCATAAACTCGTACTTCGTATGCTCACTCTTTATAATTTTTGGGTTTCTTTCTCATTATTTACGAGATTGTTGAAGACAAAAGATCAAAGCTTCTAATGGATTTCATTAGTTGAAGACGGAAGATCGAAGAAGCTAGCTTTCAAATTGTAAACATACAGGAAGATCCAAATTTGATGTATCTGATGTTAAATACAGGAAGATCCAAAATAGAAAAGAACAGATATAGTATCTGATGTAACAGGAAGATCCAAATTTGATGTATTATTTTGGTTTGTTCCTTATGATTTTCAGGATTATTGTATGAAATATGAAATTGTTATAATACAGGGGTTATTTGCTGTAAAATTTGTGTTTTTCTTTATTATACAGGGTAGTAATTGTAAAAGTATCAAAATACAGGGTTATATTTGTAAAATTATCAAAATATAGTGTAGTTTTAAAATTTCCAGTTTTGAAACTTTCTCACTCTAAAAAGCGTGGACTTTTGATCAAATGCTTCACAAAATCTCCACGCTTTTATATGTGGCAACTTTTGAAACCTTTTCACTCAAAATGTCCACGCTCTTAAGTGTCACAATCAAATTAGTTTCTCCACGCTACTTTGTGTCAAGAATTTTCTTGACACCCATTTTTGCCACGCATAAGCAAGCGTGTACTTTGAATTTAACCACGCCTATAACCGTGTAAAAATGCCTCAATGTGCGTGTATAATTGCACCATTTGTTGTAGTGTTTTTATTTATTTATCGATTTTAGACGTGGGCTTTGCTAGGCTTTTTTTTGCATGATGGGTCAAAGAGCGATTTGGGAGTTAACATAAGTCAACCACTAAGAACATACAAGCCTTTCCTTCCCATTCACATATAAATAACGATCATTTTCTTTTAGTTAAATGATTTGTGTGTGAAAACACTTCTTCCTAATTCTCTCTTGTAAGAATCTATCATCAATAACACATTAAGCTTTTAGTTATTATTCTTATCTTTGATAATCCAAGTTTAGTTGTTGCTTCGCTACCGATTATTAAGTGAATCATAGTGTTGTATATCACAAATTTAAATATAGCAAATACAATTTATTTATCAAAAACTTACCTTAAACAACTTATAACCAAATTTAAATGAACATATTAAAGTAAACAACTTATAATAACCTACACTTCCCTCTTAAATATTCATGACATTTCACAACAACCAATTTTATAACCTTATTATCCAAAACAAATTTATTTCACCACAAGAAACAATATACGAACCCAATGCAAAACTACTGATGTGATATATGTTAGGGGGTGTTCATCTTAGCTCTATTCGAGGGCTTGTAAACTTGAGGAAAATTGATAAGCTTATAAGCTTAATTTTTTATGGCTTATGAGCTTATCGACTTGACTTATAGCCATAAACAAAATGAGCTTATCATATTCATAATATGCCCACAAGCCCATCACATAAGGTAATACAAACACCCCCTTGAAATGCAATAACCATGTAAAATGTTATAATAAGCAATCAAAAACACCCTGCAAACCATCCGTTATGTCAAAATACAATAATAATAGAGAGATGCTACATCCACCCAAAATAGCGTAAAATAATACTAACCTAGTACGTAAAACCCAAAATAACAACATACGCAAACCAACCCGTATTACTAAAAGTATGAATCACCAACACCCGCTCCTGACCACCCTCCTATTTCTTCTCAACCCACTCCACAATCTACTCAAAAACTCTCCTCTCCAATTTCCTCCCAAAATCAAACCCAATAACATTATCAACCGAAACCGCAAACATAACGGCGTTAACCCCAAACGCATTATACATCTCAACATACCTACTCACATGCTTCTGAATTCTGAGAGGTAGATTATGTGAACTCTCAAGGTTTTGATTTGTTCAGCTTTATGCAACGAAAGGTTGGTAATGGCGAAGATACATGTTTTTGGGATGATGTCTGGTGTGGCGAAACGTCGTTAAGTCATAGTTTCCCTCGGTTATACGCGTTGGAGGAAGATAAAGGGATTAGTGTGGCCTCTAAAATGGCTCATGTTAACCTCTCGTCTTCTTTTAGGCGTTCTCCGAGAGGTGGCGCGGAGCATTCCCAGATGGAGGATCTTTTGGTGCGGTTGGAAAGAGTAGAGCTTGGGGTATCTCAAGATAGATGGCGGTGGTCTTTAGAGGGCTCTGGTGAGTTTTCGGTTTCTTCAATTAGGAAGGCTCTTGATGATATTCGGCTTCCTAATGTGTCTACTCAAACTAGATGGATTAAGGAGGTGCCAATTAAGATTAACGTTCATGCCTGGAAGGTGCGTTTAGATTGTCTTCCAACTAGATTGAATATATCTCGAAGAGGTTTAGCTATTCCATCTATATTATGTCCTATTTGTGATGGTTCTGTGGAATCGACTGCACATCTATTTTTTGAGTGCTCGTTGGCTAAAGCAACTTTCCAGAAAATATGTTAATGGTGGAATTTGGATTTTCGGGAGGTGTGTTCTTTTGATGATTGGGCTAGTTGGATCAATAGCATCAGGATGCCTTCTAAACTTAAAAGCCTTCTTCAAGGGGTTTGCTTTGGCTTATGGTGGCATATTTGGTTTTTTCGAAATAAATTGATCTTTGGCACGGACATCCCTTCAAAAGCGGCTATCTTTGACGACGTTGTTATATTTTCTTTTTATTGGTGCAGTTATAGATGTAAAGGATCGTTTAGTTGGGTTGAGTGGCTTAAAAACCCTCAGCTTTTATCTTTGTAATTTTCTAGCTCCTTGCTAGTCTCTCTAATAAATTGCCGTTCTAAAAAAAATTAAGCATAATCCCGGGCGACATGTCGCCCGGGAAAATGTTAAAATAAGTTTATTAAATAAATTATTAATAGGAATCTCGGGCGACATGTCGCCCGGGAATAATTTTAAAATAAGTTTATTAAATAAATTATTAATAGGAATCTCGGGTGACATGTCGCCCGGGAATAATTTTAAAATAAGTTTATTAAATAAATTATTAATAAGAATCCCGGGCGACATGTCGCCCGGGAAAGATTCGATCACCCAACAACCTGGTTACTAGTGAGGAATAAATCTGATCTTGAAGACGAACACAACCCAAAAGATTATTTATGATAGAAAAAGGAAAGATGCACAAAAAAATAACCCTCAATATTACATGTTTATTGAGTAAAGAAAAGAATAAAGTACAAACCCCTCCCCCTACCTCCATTTATAGAGATGAGGAAGATAACAAACAGGTTTGAAAGAATGAAGTACAAACCCCTCCCCCCACCTCCTGTAATAGAGATGAGGGGAAGGATGGGCTTGGGCCGTAAAGAAACCCAACAACCCTAATATGGCTATAATTAGAGTTAACTTTACACTAAACCCCCCAACCTATTAACTAAAGTGAATACTATATCT
Source organism: Tanacetum coccineum (assembly GCA_026074375.1). NCBI lineage: Eukaryota > Viridiplantae > Streptophyta > Magnoliopsida > Asterales > Asteraceae > Tanacetum > Tanacetum coccineum. The sequence continues at coordinate 3,711 of BQNB010023168.1, read as the reverse complement.
AACAATTTCCACCTTAGTATCACTATTAGTCAACCGATACGCAGTAACTTCGACTTGTGCTAGAACCTCAAACGGGAACCACCTTTTACCAAGGCACCAGTAGCAATACTTGCTACTAACCTTAGCTCATATCTTGACTCTGTTAAAAGTCCCTTTATCCATATTTCCTTCTTCCAAGCCTTAGTAAACATCATATATCCCGCTTCAGTTGTTGACAAAGCCTCCATGTGCTGCAAATTAGCTTTCAAGCTTCCTACACATCCCCGTATCATCAACCCGTACCTTGTGATTTATCTACCCATAACAGTGATCGATCTTCCTATGGCGTAGTGAAAAATCCACAAAAACCTGTATGTTTGTCTGTAATCCATGATCAAACTTATCTAACATACCTACATCTGTCGATGCTATGTCAAGTCTCGTGCAGGCCATCTGATACTCATGGCTTCCAACCGCATATATACATGACCACTTACCATTCTTTTCCACATCACAATCCCCTGATAGACTACCCTCCAATGACAGTATGGAGTGTCCCTCCAACAAAGTATGTACCAACTTCCTGTTGTAAAACCTAGACTGTAACACCCTTAGAGTATTACCACTCTGATCCCTGACGATCTCCATACCAAGTACATTTCCCTTTGCTTTATCCAGCAAACCTTTGGTAGCTCGGATCTCAACCTTGCATCCGCAAGAAAAAACCATATCATCTATATACAGAAATAGATGTATGAACATACCTGGTGTATACTCCCAGTAATAGCTATCGTTGTCGTCACTGCATTTCCTGCAACCGTTGATGAGCACATACACATCTGACCGAGCAACCCTATCATCGTTCAATCCAACCTTTCACTTGGAAATTACCTCACAAGCAACTGTATTATTGAAAGTCAATGACTCATGTGCATAAATCTTCTCCACTGCAGCAACTGCAAAAGCAGCCTCATTACTGTCTTCTCTATACCCGAATATCACATGCTAACTGATAGTCCATCAAATCTTGAGTTTGTACTTCTTGTAAACCAGCTCCTTGATCGACATTCACCTGAGGTTCTACCTTAAATGTATGATCCCCTAGCGGTTCCACCTCAAACTCAAATCCTGTCGGTAACCTATAAATCACTTCACTTCATATTAGTACACGGATCAAATAAGAGAACAAGTAAGAAAATAGGAAGAAGTAGGAAGAAGTTTAGAGAGAGAAACAAGAGAGATAGTAGAGAGAAAATGAATGGTTGAATTATAAATGTGAAAATTACAAATGGAACCAACACCCTCTCCATCCTTGGAGAGGGGTGTGTATAGTTAGACACCTAAGTTGGACGCCTAACATTACTAACACGGATCGGGCTCGAGTTTTGCTTAGGATTAAACCCGCAACACATATAATATTAAATTACTAAACGAGCCCGGTATTCTAATCTAGCCTTTCACAACATTACATTAATAAAGACCGAGACCTAATATTCATAATGAACGAACTTCATTGTTCGACTCGATATTTTAAGGCTAACAAATCCATGCAACACCTGCATTGAACCCGTACCTACACCAGAACCAATGAAAGTTTTCTTGTATTCCCCACTCTTATTGAAACCCATATTCATGTAAAGCACTACCTTTGAAGTAACGTCATCTAACCTCCAAAGCTTATTACCCACTATACTTTTGTGGTATCCCAACAATATGCACTTGACCTTAACCGGTTCAAGCATCTCTTGCTTAATACTAGCAAGCCAACCAAAAAACCCCTAATATATCTATAGGCTTTTTGAATCCAATCACTGATAATGGTGACCTATTCACTAGATATGTAGACATGGTTGTATCCTCTGCCCTAAAAACCTTGGACAGACCAGACTGAATCAAAAAACAACGTACCATAGCAAAGAGTGTCATGTTTGTCTCATCCACTAACCCATTCTGCTGCTTTATCCATGCAACACCCAAATGTTTGGCGGCCCCACTCTTCATACATTATTGTGTAGACCTCTGATTATAAGAATCAAAAACATTACCCGTCTTGATCTTCCACCCAGTTTGATATTTCTTTTCCTGCTCCTTTACTAAGCAGTTCGTGTTTCTCTTCTCTTTAGGTTGCTTGTCCTCCAACCATCTATAAGCCATTACAGTATCATCGTTACTAACCTGAAAAACCTCAGCTTTACGATCCCTTGAGCTCCTTGCAGTTCCACCTCAAACCAAACACGTTTTTCATCAGGTACTCCATGAACTCTTGTTTCAACACCGGGACCAAGTTGTTTGAACCTAACTTGTTAGCCTTAAAATATGTCGACTTATAAAAAATTACAATAGTTTAGTTAAAGCGTGACACGTAGGGACTAATAATGACTAGTTAAGATAGTTATGTGTCACTAGGACTATAAATACCCCCTCCATACTTCCATGGAGGGGTGAGGATTCATTTTGTAATAATCTCAAAGGGGTGTGTGTGTGTGTGTGTTTTTCTCTCTTCTATCACACACACATCTTACCTTTTTCTCTCATCAATCTAATATGGCTTACTTCTTGTTTAATCCTCCCCGACCTCTGGATCGTCTCTAGTAAGTGATATCTTATGATGTGCACTTGGCATCAGAGCTAACCAGGGGTGTATTGTAGTCGTGTTTGTTTGTTTCGGGCTGTCCAACTTATTTTTAGCTTATTACAGCTTATGTTAGATTATTTCGTGGGCTTATTTTTTGGGAAAAAGCCATGAAAGTGTTTTGGTTGTTGGTATATGCTACTATCTACATAAATGGCTTATTTCTAGCTTATAACATATTATGTAAGCTTATTTTTGTGGGCTTATATTATTGGAAATAGCCTCAAAACAGTTCTCGTCAGTTCTTATATGTTTCTATTTTTATTACTGGTTCAGATCTGCTATAAAAATGTGATTACAAGCCAAAAAAATTTAAGCTTATTGTTTATAAGTTTCTTTATAGCAGTTTGGCAAAAAGAAAACAAACAGATCTATTTTTTGGAAAAAGTACAAAAGTACTGTACTTGATGGCGGTTTGGCCACCGTGGCGGTTTGCCATGGCGGTTTAGCCACCGTGGCGGTTTGCCGTAGCGGTTTACCGTGGTGGTTTAGGACAGGTGACGGTTTGCTATTTATCATGGTTTGCCTAAAACAAACCTCTACCAAATTCAAAACCACATGGCGGTTTGGTAATGGCGGGTTAGGTGCAGTGGCAGTTTGCTTGTTGTGGCGGTTTGGATAGTGGTGGCGGTTTGGTTTAAAGGTAGCGGTTTGGTGGAACCACAACCCAAACTGAGTCAACTCGGTATTTACCGAGTTGACCCGGGTTAACTCAACGAGTCTGGCCATAAAAAATCAACAGAAAAGTGATGAAGCAGAAAGACAAAAGACTTGATTGACTCGAACCAAACTACAACAACCCATTACAACAATCAACAACATCAATAATCCACAACAAACTACCTATCCCTTCGTCACATTTCAATAACAACAAATCCATGTCTAAATACTATTTCCTATCGTCACATAAAATATCACAACTCCATCTCCATATTCAAACAACAAGACTCGAAAATTAAATGATAGAAGATCTCAGATTTATTTCTTTCGTGTTGTGACACAACTGCCGTGATCTAACAAGACTAAACACGAAAGTAAAACCTCATCATCGATCCTTGTAGGTTACAAACCTCTTTCAATATACAAAAATAAAGAAAGAC